>CANYLF010233357.1:0-10865 GCA_948193215.1 Bocquillonia castaneifolia
ACAATATTTTTTCTAAAATCATATAATACTTAAAATTAATTAAACTTTAGGTAATTCATATTTAATGAAATGCCATATTTATTAATTTTATGAATTTATTTTTTAAATATATAAGTTGAACATCACTTTACTATGTCATAGCAAATTTGTTATGTAAAAGGATAATACTACTATAACCATTTTAATTCTAATTAACATTCATTAATTATTTATATATCATATAAAGAAATTAAAATATATACCCGCGCATCGCTCGGGCATACAGTTATAACTGGTTGATATTCTTGTTTATTCGTTGGTTTTAAGTCCAATTTTTCACCACTTGAGTAGATTTCACACTTATTTGTTCATATTTTGTTGTTTTTTAGTGTTAGGAGCATATGGAGTCAAATTGGAGCAAATTCAGAGTCGAAACGGTCACAAAAGGTTAGAATTTTCTCATGGCCGGCACTTGACCAGTTCTAGTGAAATTTCAGATAAAACGGACAAGATTTCTGGGGCTGGCCGGCACCTGGCTGGCAGCCACCAAAAATTGCCCCCTTTGGTGAGGCTGGCCGGCAGTGATGCCCAGCCGGCCAGCTTTATGTTCACACGGGTTTTCTTATTTTTTTTAGGGTTTTTGGGTATTTTTCAGATGCACTCTACATATAACCCTATTAGATTTATTTTAGGAGTTACGTCGCAATTAGTTTAAGTTATTTTGAAGAGAAAACACTAAAAAACACATCTTTTCTCAAGATCAAAGGTGGATTTACAAGAGATTTGTGAAGATTCAAGCCTTGTTTGTTCTTCCCATGACTAAGTTCTTCTTCCTTTGTATCTATTATATTTAATTTAGTTTTGTTATTGATTGTTATGGATTGTTTATTACGTTTTATTATGATTATGAACTAAATCCCCTACTAGAGTGAGGGATGTAATCTAGTAGGGGAGTAATTCAATTAGCGATGTTTGGATTTCTATTTTAATATAGTTTTTCATTGTTTCTTCATTCAATTCAATTTTCAAGTGCTTTATCAACATATTTCTTGATTGGCCACCTAGATTTGTGTTTGTTAGGGTTTATGATTGAATCGATGGATTGTTATAACCCGAAATTAATAATTGAGCTCGTTTAGATGTTAATACGGATACAACAATTAACCTAAACCTGATTTAGAGATTTACTTAATGAATTTGGTTGTTAATCAGTGTGCATTGATGCATTAGCATAGTTGATTGAATCAAACACGTTTTTCTACCTTGATGGAGGATTAAAACACTTTTGGAAAGTCTTGTTTGAATGAATTTACACTGTTAATTTAATTGCTCTCTCTAGATGAAATCTGGAACTCTAGTGCTCATTTTATTGATTATTTCTTAATCTTAATTGTTTTGTTTTTGCGTTATTTACTTGTTTTTTCTTTCTTTGTTTGATTATTTTAAAAGATTTCAAAATCAACTCAAGGGTTTTCATTTTACTTTATCGTCAATTGTGCCTAAAATCGAAAGATTTCCATGATTGTCCCTGTGGATTCAACCTCGTACTCCAATTATTACTACAATTATTCCATACACTTGTGGGAGTTGTCAAGTTTTTAGCATCATTACCGGGGACAACGGTGTGTTATTTTTCAATTACGTATTGTATATTTATTCTTTTACTTTTAATTACTGAGTTTGGAATTGTGTTGGTTTTTCAAGTAGTATATGATAACTTGAAATCAATCAAAGAAATTTGATTCATTAGAGTTACAACCTTTGAATCCTGAGATCAAACGCATGTGCCGAGCTATTCATTCAGGAACTCATCGAAGAAAGTTAGCTAGCGAATTTGAAGAAGAAGTTGAATTATGTGAAATGAGTCAATCGAGGAATCCAGCTGATCCACAATTGGGGTTGCTGTTAAACCCACCTGATTGAAATGTTGAAGATATCAATGAAGATGATGAGGACTTTATCAACAACAACGGTGGTAACAATGGCGCTAATGGTAACAATGGAGGAAATATTGGTGCTAATGGTGCTGCTAATCCACCCATCGGAGTAGTTGTTGATCCACTAGGTCCTATTGTTAATGTTCAATATCCTCCGCAACAAGATGGGTGGCAACATGGGTTTGTTCCACCACAAAGAAATCCACGAGTTCCACCACAAGGGAATGGCGATAATAGGGCCTATCTTTGTGATATTCAATGCCCTGTTATTAGTGCATCCCCTTCATGCATTGTTTTGAGTGCTGCTGCTAGGAATTATGACTTGAAAACTCTTCAATTCAACATGATTCCACACTTCCATGGTTTGCCATCCGAGAATGCATTAGCTTTTATGAGGGAATTTTGCAGTGTTATTACAACCTTTCCTTTGAATGGTGTTCCTGAGCTTGAGTTGCGGATGAGATGCATTCCTCTATCATTGAAGGATAGAGCCAAAATTTGGTTCATGAACTTGCCTGAAGGTTCTATGAGGACTTGGGATGATGTCTATAAGAAGTTCATCACTAATTACTATTCACAAGGCAAGACTACGGAGCTACGAACCAAGATCAGCACTTTTTGCCAAAATGATGGTGAACTTTTCCATGAAGCTTGGGATAGATTCCAAGGCTATCTTACTCAATGTCCACATCACCAATACCCCGCTAATCTATTGGTGACATTCTTTTATGATAGATTGAGTGATAATGGGCAGAATTTGGTGGACACTCATGTCGGTATTGGTATGGGTAAGAAGACTTCTGAGGAGATATCTTTGAGATGCTCGCTACTAACTCATAAATGAAAGCTGGTAGGAATAAGAGGAATCATTCTGGTGATCAATCATCTTCTGAAGTGCTCAATCATGTGGCTGATCTTACTAAGCATGTCAAAATGTTATTGGTTAGAGAGCCAAACCAACCTAATTCTCCTACAAATGAAGCTTGCTACTTCTGTGGTCAACTTGGTCATGCATCTGCCAATTGCACTTATGATGGAAATCAGAATGGAGAAGAGGCAAATTATGTGGGTAACTATGGGAACCGTCAACCTAGGAATGATCCGTATTCCAATACTTATAATCCAGGATGGCGTAACCAGCCCAACTTTGGTTGGAAAGATTCAAATCAGCCTAGTCAACCTCAACAAGGAGCTCCTGGATTCTTACCAAGGCAACCATATCAACCTCCACATCAACAAGTGCCACCTCAATAACAAGTGCAACAACCTCCTCAACAATAAGCTAAGGAGTCACCATTTAAAATCTAGAGTGACAAATCGGACAACTAGCTAAGCAATTGCAAGAAAGACCTCAAGGTGCTTTGCCTAGCAATACGGTTGTCAATCCTAAGGAGACGGCGATGGCTATTCAATTGAGGAGTGGCGAGGTATTAGATGAGCCATATACAATAAAGCAACGTGACAAAGAGGGAGACTTGGCGCCATCAAGGGAAGATGAAAAGGAGTCAAGCGTGCAAGTGGAGCAACCTATAGAGAATGAGGTCGTTACTACTCCTGTTGTACCACTAGAACCTTTTCCTTAAAGGCTATAGAAGAGGAAAGATGAGGAGAACTTTAACAAATTCTTAGAGATGTTCAAGAAAATTCAAATCAACATTCCATTCACTGAAGCCATTGCTAAAATTCCTTCTTATGCAAAGTATTTGAAGGAAATTATGAGTAGGAAGAAAAAGTTGGAGGAGAAAGCTACTATAGCTTTAACTGAAGAATGCAGTGCCATAATCTAGAAACATTCTAAGCTACCTACAAAGATGAAAGACCCAGGGAGTTTTACGATTCTATGCAATATTGGTTCTTTTACTATTGATAAGTGTTTGTGTGATTTGGGTGCTATCAATAACTTGATGCCTTTGCCTTTGTTTAGGACTTTGGAGAATGGTGATTTGAAGCCAACAAGGGTGTCACTGCAACTTGCTGATAGATCGGTGAAGTATCCTGAAGGAATCATTGAGGATGTTCTAGTTAAAGTCGGTAAATTTTACTTTCCCGTTGATTTCTTGGTTATGGATATTGGTGAGAACATAGATGTACCTATTATTCTAGGACTTCCATTCTTAGCTACTGCTGGTGCTTTAATTAATGTGAAAAATGGCAAATTAACTTTGCAATTAGGTGATGCTAAGGAAGAATTTGATGTGTTAAAAGCTGTTAGACATTTTGATTCCATAGAGTATTTAGATGCTTGTTTTAAGGTTGATGTGATTGATCCTTTATTGGAATTGCAATGTGCTAAGGAAATATCTAATGATCATCTAGAAACTTGTTTGCAATTGAGTTCTGACATGCAGGATGATGATGAGGAGCTTAAGGCTCAGGCTCAATACCTAGAAGGGTGAGGATTTGTTCGTAGGGAGAGGTTTGAACCTCTTGATCGACCTCCCAATGAGGATAAACCTACAATACCTTCCAAGCCAGAACTTGCACCCTTGCCTTCTCATTTGAAGTATTTGTTTTTAGATAAGGAAGAGACTTTGCCAATCATTGTGTGGTGGGATTTGACAAAGCTTGAGGAGCAGAAAGTCATTGAACTTCTCTGGAAGTACCCCAAGGTACTTGCTCAATCTTTTGGGGGATATAAGAGGCATCAATCCAGCCTTTTGTACTCACAAAATTCTTATGGAGTTGGATCATAAACCGATCGTGCAACCACAAAGACGCCTCAATCCAAATATGAAGGAGGTGGTCAAGGCTGAGGTGATTAAATTGCTTGATGCCAGAATTATTTATGCTATTTTTGATAGCAAGTGGGTTAGTCCGATGCAAGTGGTTCCAAAGAAGGGAGGCATGACAGTGGTTACCAATGAAAAGAATGAGGTGATTGCCATGCGAATGGTAAATGATTGGCGTGTATGCATTGACTATAGGAAGCTCAATTCGATAACTCATAAAGACCACTTTCCTCTACCATTCATTGATCAAATGCTTGAGCGCCTTGTGCATTATAAATTCTATTATTTCTTGGATGGCTATTCGGGTTACAATCAAATCCCCATTGACCTGTTAGATCAAGAGAGGACTACATTTACATGCCCTTATGTAGTGCCCCTGCAACTTTTCAAAGGTGTATGATAGCTATCTTCTCCGATATGGTTGAAGACATTATCGAAATCTTCATGGATGACTTTAGTGTTTTTGGCAACTCTTTTGATGCTTATTTGGTGAATTTGGAGAAGGTTCTAGCTCGATGTGAGGAAGCTAACTTGGTATTGAATTGGAAGAAATGCCACTTCATGGTTCATGAGGGTATAGTCTTGGGGCACAAGATCTCTGAAAAGGGGATTGAAGTTGATCGTGTAAAGATTGAAATAATTGAGAAGCTTCCCATTCCTACATCCATCAAGGATATTAGAAGCTTTCTTGGGCATGCGGGCTTCTATAGGAGATTTATTAAAGATTTCTCTAAGATTACCCATCCCTTATGTGCTTTATTGGGAAAGGATGTTCCTTTCAAGATGGATGATGATTATGTTAGCTGTTGTCTTTGCTTTTGATAAATTTCAATCTTATCTTGTAGGTTTTAAAACAATGGTTTTCACTGACCATTCAGAATTGAAGTATTTGCTAGCAAATAAGGATGCCAAGCCGCGACTGATTAGATGGATCTTGTTACTACAAGAATTTATTTGGAAATCAAGAACAAGAAAGGAATAGAGAACATGGTGGTGGATCATTTATCAAGAATGCATTCCGAGAAGGAAGTAACTTTACCTATTAATGAATTATTTCCTGATGAGTCATTATGGAATGTGAATAATTTTGATTGGCCTTGGTATGCTGATATTGTTAATTATTTGTGTTTTAATATCTTGCCTCATAATTACACTTCACAGCAAAGGAAGTGCTTCTTCATTTCTTTGAAAGACTTTTTATGGGATGATCACTTGTTTATTCAAGAGGTGTCCAGATGGCATTATCCGACGTTGTGTGCCAGAAGTTGAGGTTCCAAGTGTCATTCAACATTGCCATTCTGAACCGGCCAGTGGACATCATAGCACAGAACGTACGGTTCAAAGATTCTACAATGTGGGTTTTACTGGCCAACTATGTTCAAGGATACTAGAGCTTTTGTTGCTACTTGTGATCAATGCCAACGGATGGGTAACATCGGGAAGAAGCAAGAGATGTTGCAAAAGCTAATCTTGGAGGTCGAGATTTTTGATGTACAGGGACTTGATTTCATGGGTCCGTTTCCATCTTCGTTTGGAAACCAATACATTCTTGTGGCGGTTGATTATGTGTCCAAATGGGTGGAAGCCATTGCTCTTCCTACCAATAAGGGAAAAGATGTAGTGAAGTTTGTTAAGAAACACATCTTTTCGAGGTTTGGAGTACCTAGAGCGATTTTGAGTGACAATGGAGTTCACTTCCAAAATCATCAATTTCGCACCTTGTTGGAGAAATGTGGATACAAATTCAAGACAAAGACACCATATCATCCTCAATATAGTGGGCAAGTCAAAGTTTCGAATAGGGAGATCAAGCAAATCTTACAAAAGACGATAAATTCTTCGCTCAAGGATTGGTCATTAAAGCTTGATAATGCCTTGTGGGTGTATCGCACTGCCTTTAAGACACCTATTGGTATGTCTCCATATCATCTTGTTTATGGCAAAGCATGTCACTTGCCCATTGAATTGGAGCTTCATGCATTTTGGGTGATCAAGAAGTTGAACTTTGACTTGAAAACGGCGGGTGAAAAGAGGTTGTTTGATTTGGCCGAGTTGGAAGAAATCCACCTTGAATCTTATGATAGTGCTCGCCTTTACAAAAAGAGAACTAAGGCATGGCATGATAAGAATGTGATTAGGAAAGACTTTCATGTTGGGCAACAAGTATTGCTATTTAACTCCAGGTACAAGCTCTTTCCAGGGAAATTGCGTTCTAGGTGGTCCGGACCTATTAAAGTCACAAAGGTGTTAGGAAATGGTGCTTTTGAGGCTGTTGGCAATGAACAACGTCCATTTATGGTCAATGGACAACGTTTGAAAGCATACTACGCTGCCCCAACCTTCTTCGCAAGCAATTGAAGCATCACTTCGTATAGCTCTAAACGTTAAACAAAGCCCTAGTGGGGAGGATAACCCACACTTTTAATTTTTATGTCTTTTCTTTATGTTGTTGTATTTTGAATTTCTTTATTTTTGTAGTATAATATTAGTTAATTAGTTCATTATTGTGTGTGTTTGTTATTTTTTATTTTTCGAAAAAAATTCATTTTTTTTTATTTTCTTGCCGAAATTTTTTTTAATTAATATTGTTGTGTTTTATTTTATTTTTGTAGGGAATTCTAAGGACACAAAGATATTATGGGAATTTTGGGAAAAAGCTACAATTAAAGGGAAGTTCCTAACTCTATATGGATTTATGTTTAATTGTTTTCCTAGTGATACAAGGAGTTGTTTATATGATTAATTGTTTTACTTATTTGATAAGTTAAGCTTTTCCTTGCATTACATGGATTAGGTTTTCCTAGAGTTGTAGGATTTGGGTTTTGATTCCTATAAATAGAGCATTATAGAGCTATTTTTTTCATTCTACATAAAAAATTCCTACACATTATTTTTTTAAAATTTTCTTTGTCATCATGGTTAGAAAGGGTTCTTCTTCCTCCTTGCCTAGAACCTTGCATTCTCCATACCCACATGGAAAACCAATTCCTATTCCACCCAATCAACCTCCAACTCTTGCCTATGCTAAAACTTTGGCATAAAGGACCGCCATTAGAGCATGGCATCGCGCTTTCCATGAGCCACATAAAGAGTTTTTGAGCTTGGAAAAGATTGTGGAATTAGAGCGACATGAAAGGATGCAAGCTCACCTTGAGAATACTAAGAGGGAACTTCAAAAATTTGTTAGGAAGCCTAAAGGGCAAACTCCATTGCCTAAGGTACCTCATAGCAAGCTCATGGTTGAAGGTTTAGGTAAGAAATTTTCTTCACCTTTCATCTCTAATCCCCTTGTTGACTTGGAGAATTTCCATAATGATTTTAGTACTAGCTCTACAAAGAGTGACCCAAGCGAAACTTCCTCTTACAATGGTAAGAACTTTGATTTTCTTATGGACACAGCGTTTTCTCAACCATCTCCATTCCCTCTTATTATTCCAAACCGTGATGAGGATGACCAATTGAAGCAATCAAGGAAATCATTGGCTGTGATTGAAAAGATGAAGGATATTTGGGGAGTGACTCGTGAACAAAAGGAAGAGATGAGAAATCCGCGTTTCAAGAACACTCGGGCTAGAGTTGAGGCATTCAACGAGCGTCCATAGCCTCAAGAGGAGAGTGATGATGCAACTAGCATGCACATTGGGTGCAAGAAGCTTAAAAGGTCAAAGAAAGTGAGGAGTCCAAGCAATTCGGTTGAATTTGGGCAAGGACGTCGTTATTCCACTAATGACGGGTGCTTTATTGAAGTGGAGACGGATTCCTCCAATTAGCTTTTCTTCATTCCCTATCCATTTTCCACCAAGCCAATTCATCTTCATCCTATTCCTTGGCTTTTATCCTTAGTGTTTTAGGTTCTTTGTGTTTTTAGTGTTTTGTTTGGTTTTTGTTTTATTTTTGATTTTCTTGGTTCCCCAATTTTGTTATCAATCTTTTACTGTTTAGAATAGGATTGTTGTTAAGCTTGAGAGGGTAGTTAATTTTTAGTTTTGGTTGTTTTGGTTTTTAGTTTATTGTTTGTTTTTCTTATTTAATCCATTTTATTTAATTGTTTTTTAATGTTTTAGTGTTTAATTTGTTTAATTTTTTGTATAAAATTCTGGTGTTATTTATTTTAATTTTTGAAAAAAAATGCAGAAAATCATCCGGTTCGAACTAAACCAGTTCAACCGGCTGGTTTGAACTAGCCCAGCACCCCCCCCCCCCCTTCTTTTCCCTAAAACCCACGCACATCGCCCCATCTCCCTTCCTTTTATTTTTCCCTTCTACCTCACTTCTTGTTGCATGGCTTTGATCTTTACCCATTGATTTTACTTGGTTTACTTTGATTTTCTACTTTATTTGGATGCTTTAAGCTTGGTTGTGAGACTATTTTCATCTTATCTTTTGCTTTCCAAGTATTAATTGCTTTGTTGGAAGATTAAGGTAAGTTCAAATCCACAATTCAATAATTAGCAATTTTCTTTTCTTAATTCTTATCTTTATAGTGTAGGATTGTGTTTTTTTGCTAATTCTTATACATGTATGTATATATTTATGCTTGTTTCTTTATTTCTTAATTGCATGTTCTTTTGTTTATTTTTTTCTTATGATTGTGATTGTTAATTTATGAAATTGTAATGACCGTAATTTCGGTTTTTCAATTTCTTAGTCTGGGAATGTATTTTTGGCATTTATTGAGTTTTTACAATTAAAAATTAAAAATAATAGTAAACGATGTCCGTTTAATTTAAAATTTTTCACGGGCTGCATAAATATATTCCCGAACTTATCATAAAAATTTGGGGCGAAACCGAGTTAAGGATTTTCCGTAATTGGCAAAAAGGACCTGATTGAAAACTCAAAACTTTGCTTTATATAGGCTGATTTGGCAGATTGGGCTCAATTGACAGAAAAGTTCAGAACCAAAAATCGGAACAATACCAGAACCTCTGCCAAATTACACTGTAGACCCCTCACCATTTTCTTCTCCGTTCAGGCTCCTCCGGTCACCATTTCCAGCGATCTAGGTGTCTAAACTCATCTACTCTTTGAGACCTATCGTTTGGTATCAGTTTTAGCCCCTGTCATTGAGTAAAATTACTGTTTTGGTCCTTGGAAGTTTCATCAAAATTGATCTCCTTGGGTCTTCATATTCCGGCCATTTTCAGGCCAAAAGGACCCCATAAACGGCTTTAGGAGGTCTAAAAACCTAGGATAGGAGGGAGCGCGACCATGAATCATCCATTTGGCTGGTCGTCGGAGAGGGGAAAATCTCACCGCCGTCGGAGCTATTTCCAGTCGATCTGGCCAAATCTGGCCACCTGGTGGCACGTGGAGGGTGCAGACCTGTTCAGGGGTAAGTGGTGACCATTTCTGGGTGGTCCGTTGTGGCTGGTTGGCCCTCAGGCAGCTACAGGTGACGGCGCGTGGGCCCCACGCGCCGCTGTCTGTGGTGGCCGTGGGGCCCACCTCCGTTTAGACCGATTTGATTTTTATAAAATCCAAAAAAATATTTTAAGCATTTTTCATAACTACAAGTAGGTCTAATTACGCTCAAATTTTAAGATAAAAATTCCCGAAGTTCTAACGCGATCTAGGTAATTTCTAGAAACACGCGTTATAGGTCTAATTTGATTGTTTTGATAATTTATATATTGTTTATGTATAATATAAGTCATTATTAGATGGTTTTGGATAATTGTTGAATTGGTTTAATATTCGGAATAATTAAATTGGATATTAGGACCGGTAGACCGTTAAACGAGGAAAATTATATTCGGACTATATTGGACTGTTATGGACTGTTAAGGACCTTTATATAAGTTTATGAAATAGATATAGATGGTACGATAAATTGAATAATGTGAAATTTGGATAAAAATGGTTTTGTTGGTTTTTGTGGTTGTTTTGGTAAGTCCGGATATTCGGTAAACTCGGCAGTTGATTGGTATATATAGAAGTGTTGTTTTATTGCAGGATGGGCTCCACTTCGGTGGAGAGATTTCCGTTTTATAGGGGAGGTTCTGTCAAAATTTTGGTAGAATTTTCTCGTAAAACGTGATATCAATTTTACGGCCTAGATATATATGTTAGGAATGCAAGTCGATGTTGTGTTTTGAGTCCTTAATAGGAATCTAGAATTTATTAGGAGTTAGGTGTTCTATTATCTAAACTATATTTTATATATTTTATGTAGAGAGTTCCAGAGGCCGCGGAGGCCCAGGTCCGTCAGGAGCGCATA
>CANYLF010233739.1:0-12430 GCA_948193215.1 Bocquillonia castaneifolia
CTCTGATACCAAAATGTAACATCCTCCCAAATTATGACTACTAACTAACATTATTGGTGAAATTAAGCATGATTTTTAGAATATATACAATAAATCCAATTAATATCAATAATCTATTATGCTATTTAAGTACTTTATCTAGTAAGAAGCTGCATTATCTAATACATTAGCAAGATTTTTTCTCAAAATAGAATAAAAACATCCCTGGATTATTGTAGTCTAGCATCATGGAGCTCTACTCCAAAACTTATAGTCCTCTGTATAAATTCCTGCAAAACTGAGTTATTGGGTAAAGGGGTGAGCTTACACTCAGTGGGAAAATTACTAGCCACTCAACATTTTATATATATATATTCAATTGCAAACAATAGAAATTCAACAAGTATAATAAGCACTGTAGTAAATACCAAATATAGTCATCAATCACTTTTAACAATTAATCAACAATCAATTACCACATCATTCAAACACATAATAACACTCAATTATACACAATACAATCAATCAACACCTAATAACTCAGGGATACATAATGTACCCACACACAATAAGTAATCTCCCTCACCTGGATGTTAATTCCACAATCTCTAACCAATAACTTAGATCTTTTGTTCTAGGTTTTCACCTTTAATCTTCATCAACTTCTCTACATACATATATTCAATCAAAATAATAATAATTACTATCATTAACATTATTATTATTATTATTATAACTATTTATTATTTATATATTACTACTAATATTACCTTAACTAAATCTAATATTGTTATTACTATCATAATAATTTATTTATTTATTTAACCATTTACTAATCAATTCCAATTAATTATTAAACTTCTTATATTTTTATATCCAACTTATCGCACCATTTTATCCATTAAATTATACTTATTATAATCCATTACTATTCATCATTGTCCTTATTATCAGTTCGATAAATATACAGTTCAATTCAGTTCACAGTCCAATTAATTAATCAACCCATCTAACTTAATTATTTTAATTCTAATTCAAGTTCATTATAGCTTATTTAACATCCTAACAACATATTTGAAGTTGGATTGTATAAATTTAACACCTAGCATGCATTTCTAGAATTTTCATACACCGCAGTTTATCGTCCGGAATTTTTAATTTACAAACTACACATAATTTAACTAAAGTATCTTCACAAAAGTTGTCCAAAATCATTTTTATAATTTTACAAAAATATGTTTGGAAATTTCTGGGTGGGGCTCACCGGCCACCGCCGAAGGCGGCGCGTGTGGCCCACTCACCGGTCGATGACGGTCAATGGCCACCAAACTCTCCAAATTTGTTCACCACACCACCAGGAGTCCAAATATACTCACCATGCGCCTCCAGTTATCTCGGATTCTGCAAATCGAACGAAAAACCGAAATATGCCCTATTCGGATTTTTGCTTCGATGACCGTCAAAACGAAGATGTTAAGATCATGATTAGGTGGTTTTAGAGGTTTTAAGGGCTAGGGAATCCAATTTTGGGGTCAATTTGGCCGAAAAATGGCCGGAAATGTGAGTTCCATGGGGGCCGAATTCGATAGAATTTTCCAAAACTTATATCTCAAAAATTAGCCAATAAAAATTGGGAAAAAATACTATCAATAAGTAGAGGAGATCACAAGCTTCGTTTTAATATGTGGTGGGTCAACAGAAGTGGTTGGAATCAAAAGTTATAGCCGGAAAACGATTTGATGCTACAGTGGTAATTTTCAGAGGTTTCGGGTACTGTAGATGTAATTAAGTTTCAAAGTTTTCTGTCAATTGAGTCCCTGGCCGACATCAACTATATATATTGAAATAAAGTTTTATTCTTTGCAGTTTAGTCCAAAATCACAATTACTCATTATTCCGAACTCGGTTTGGTCTCAAATTTTTACCACGAGTTCATATAATTATTTATTACATTCAACCAGAAAATTATATTAAAATAGCTTTCCAAAGTACCCTTTTGAATTTTTAAAGAATTAAAACCGATTAAATTAAATTACGAATTAGAAAATAATTAATCAGTAAATTACAGGTATTACACTCTTTAATTTATCCTTTAATGAAAGGATTTAATTATAAAAAATTCTTAATTGATCAAATCAATTATACTAAGAGTGATTTAATTATTAATCTTAATTAATCAAATAATTAATATCTTTATTTAATTTAAAAGTATGGGTGTTACACTATAAGCCTGTTTGGGCTTGCTATTTAGAGGTGAAAAAGCGTTTTTTAATTTTTCTGAACCAATTGTTTGAAATTTTAATTTTTTTCAAAACTGTTAATTGAAAAAGTGCTTTTCTAAAAAGCACCCATATAACTACTTTTCCTATCAGCAATTTTTAAAACTCAAAAATTCAAAAAAAAAATAATTTTAACAAAATGCAGTTTTCTAAACCGCAATGTCAAACACTCACGGCATGCTGTTAAGGCAAGTCCAAGAGTTTCCTAGGTGAGGTTCTTAAATTTTTGAGAGTGGAATAATAGTTTTTTTTTTTTTTTGAGATTTTATCTTGAAAATTAAGTCGGTTTCCTATTTTTGAGAAAAATTGAAGATGAATTGCCTTTGTAAGGGAGTAACTATTCCCATCCTAAAAAAATTGTGTTTTTCTAAATAAATAATTTATTTGAATAGTGAGTAAAAAGTAGAATATACATGAATTTTAAGAAGAATATTATGTTATTTATAATAGTTTGAGGAGTAAAATAAGAAGTATTATTGGACTTACCCTTATGCTATAGGCATGCGTTTATCATTTTGGTCCTACATTTTGGTGATGCGTTGGATATGAGAACCAACGGCAAAATAGCAATTAGGCATGCTGTTCCCTAAGGCCACTTAAAGTTCAATTCTAGAAACTTTCTTATCAGGTAACAGGTCCACTCTTATTTTATTAGTGTATGGGTGATTTTGTGAGTCTAGGAGTTTAAACTAGATGAAACAATCTGTCATCAAAGTTTAAAACTGATTTACTTTAATTGAGTCGAAAATGAGTTTCGAGCTGCTCGGACAGATTATTGAGTCAAGTTTGAATATTGAATTATTCACCTTGATAGGTTCTTAAACATAATTGAATTTTAATTTTACACACACACACAATTCATGTATTTGCATATTTACATTTTTGTTTTTCATAGATTCATATTTATATTTTAATTATACTCCCTTCGTTCCATTATGAAAGATCCATTTTACTTTTCACACATACTATTAAGTATAAATGCATTTTATTTTTTTCCTTATTTATCCCTTTTAATCAATGTCTTGTAAATTGTGTTTAATAATAATAAAATGTCTTTTTAAAATTGTAAAGGGTAAAAAAGAAAAAATAAGTTAAAAATGTTGAAACTTTTTGAATGAAACATAAAAAAGGGAAGGTGAATCTTCTATAATGGAACAAATAGAGTTTATAAGTATATTTTTTTTAAATAACCAAGTTAATCCGAATCAAAATTGAGCATGTTAAGCATTTAACCGAATTGAATTCAAGTTTAAGAATATAAGCTCGATCAAGTTTTTATTGGATCAAGCTCGAATTTGGTAATATTTCGAGTTGGCACCATTACATCTCTATCCAATGCGTTCCTCTCTTTTTTTTCTCCCATCCTATCCTTTGCAACCATAACAAAGAAAAAAGAAATCAAATAACATCTTAATGATTCAATTAATCATAAGAACCAACTCTTTATTTTAACCAGCAGCTTCATTCTTTGCACAAAATTACATACCGAGATCAGAAGCACATGATGTCTGTCAGATTTGTGTTGCATAATTTTTAACTACTATATATTCATAGAATGTTTAATAAATTCAATGATTGTGTAGGACGTATTAAATATAAATTTAATGATGCACTCATAGTTCAAAAGCATCAAGTAGTAACTCATGCAAAATAAATATACAAAAGCCAAAATGGAGTTCAGACGTACAAATTATAAACATACCAAAAGGAAAAGAAAAAAAAAAAGGTCCCAAAATGCATCCATACAGGGACAAAAAAAATTAGCCCACTTAGCATGTTAAAAAAGGATCAATCCATTTGAATGCTGAGGTTGTTACAGACTTAAAGCTACCAATGATTACAACTGTGCAACTTCCATTAAAGTGACATCAAGATTTCTAAGTAACAAGACTGGATAATTATCTTAATCATCAGCCTAGTTACTGATAAAAACTAGGGAAAATTCTGAGCCTACCCTCTCATCTCACCTACTGAAGATATTCTAAAACTATGGCAAATGCCTTTTAATCTCAACAGTACTCCAATTCATAATCAGTAAGTCATCTCTCAAATGAATGCCTAAAAACAGAACACAAAGTTTAACTTTTCCGAGTGCTAAGCTAAAGCACTACCGAAATCAAAAAGTTGCTGCCAAAAAAGTATCATGGTGTTAGGTTTCATGCCAAATTAGCATTCTGCTTTGCCCCCCTTGAACGGCCACCTCTCCCTCTCCCTTGCTGGTAACCTTCACCCCTCCCACCTGAACTCCTGCCTCGACCGGAAAATTCACCCCAATTTCCAAACTCATTCCTGCCAACACCCCGACCACCACCATAATTTCCACGGCCTCTGAAGCTATCACTCCGAAATCCTGCCCTTACAGCAGGGAACCTGCCTCTCCCACTACCAACTGCAAAAGGCACACAGGGTATTTAATTTTGAAGATGTTAAGTTGACCATTCAGCCAGAAAAAGTTTAATCAATATGATTTTAATCATATTAAGTTCCATGCGCAATATCTACTGTTCAGTTCTAAGAAGGACGAGCACCTAATAATATGATTAAATCTTCTCACTTACCTCGAGTAGAGGTTCTCTTTATCTCAATAACTGTTTGACGTCCTCCAATAGTTATGGGAGATGCCTGCAGTTGACAAAACCTGTCATGCTTATAGCTATCATTACTAACCATGGAGAACAGGTCATACAACAATTAGATGCTGAATAATGTAGTTGAAGTTCATGTTTGACATCCACAAAACATCTCATTAACTTACAAAAACAGAATCATTTAAAATAACTATAATGACATTGAATAAAATGATCTGTTTATGTACCACATTAAGCATTGTGATACAGGAGGAACAATGGAAATTTTTAACACGCAAGTGCAGGCATTAACTAGGTTGTCTCTCCTTTAATTGTGTGGTTTGCAGTATTAAAACCATACATAGAGCCTGATGTTTTATCAAATTATGAATATTAAGACTTCCAAGTACCTAATAATTATAATGCAACAGTGAGTGACCTCGCACTGTTTCACAAAAGCACAATTAAATGCAGCCCAAACTAATCCTAGTTGTTGCAGTCATGGAAAGTACCAAATTCTAACAATAATATGCTTTCAACATCATAGGTAAATTTACTAAGACCTCTTAAAGCTATAATATACCCTTATAAAAGCGGCAAGTGGCGTGCAACCTTAAAACACAAGCATACAAGACTACATTATCCTTAAAAAAATAATGCAACATAGAAAAGAACATGTTTATTGATGAACAGCTAAGAATTTGTAGAGCCTTTACAATTCGGCAATATGGATATTGAACGATCAGTACACAATTTATATTGATGGCAAAATTGTGAGAACAGTGTCAAACTCTATAAAGTTTGTAGCTTTTGTATCATTCTGGATCTAATTTCAGAATTTGTTGAATAAGGTAATGGTTGACGCAAAAGATCACAGTTCCACACACTTCTGTCTAAAAACTTGGCGAGAAGTGTACTATTGGAGGAAATGTAATTCCCCAATGTCTCATAAGCCTTCCACCTTCATGAATATTATGTCTGGCTACCTCATTTTTCCCGTCAGAATCTTATCTCAATAAACAAAATATTTTATGTTAAAAAGTGTGCTTTAAAAATCATTTTCCCAAGCTAGCAGGAATTATTTCCATCACCTATGCCGAAAACCAGTTCTATTTTATTTTTTTTACAACTACAAACCCGAACATCCTAAAATTACAGGCCTTAGCTGACTAATCAGATTAGCTTTTTCAACATCAATTAATAACTAGCAGCTGCCCATTTTGCCTCATCAACCAAAAGTTTAGTTTAAATCTACAGCAGCAAGGGTTCATCCTGAAGCTGAATATTAGATACACAATGATTCACCCAAAGTACATATATTTGTCTGCAATGTGTGTTTATCCCAATCACCAGTTCTGCTAAACCGTTCAAAGGTAATGGTTAAGGCAAAAGATCACAGTTCCTCACACTTCTGTCTAACAACTTGGCGAGAGTGTACTATTGGAGGAAATGTAATTCCCTAATGTCTCATCAGCTTTACTCTAGTTCCACACTGTCTTATATCTTGCTTCTGCGAAGGCGTTTCATGGATAATACTAAACTTAAATAAAGGAAACTAAACACCACGTGAATCTAGAGCTAATCATGCAAAGGTAACATATAGGGACAAGGCACCACTTACTGAGTTGCTAAACTAATGCCATTATTGGAATGATGCAATATCCAGAATCTATTTTGGGAAAAATACTCTAAGCAACTGACAGAAGAATGAAAAATC
Source organism: Bocquillonia castaneifolia (assembly GCA_948193215.1). Taxonomy (NCBI): domain Eukaryota; kingdom Viridiplantae; phylum Streptophyta; class Magnoliopsida; order Malpighiales; family Euphorbiaceae; genus Bocquillonia; species Bocquillonia castaneifolia. The sequence goes on from CANYLF010233739.1 coordinate 6,543, forward strand.
CTCTAAAGTTGGGTTTTATATTGAAATAATGAAGCTGAAGCATCAAACCTAAGTAATTTTCACAATGCCAATGGAGATTCCATTGGGGTTCTAAAGCTGTTTGTAATGGACCACAAAAAAAAAGAGTTTGCAAAAATGGTCATTGTGTAGCAATTAATGACTAGAGACAGAAAGAGGAATCCCCCCGTTGAATTGAACAAAAGAAAAACAAACAATAAAGGCCACAAGGAACATAATACTTTTCTAAAAACTATGATAAATAAAAATAAATAGCCTCAGAAAAAATAGGAATAAATCTTGTTTGAGTTTGATGTCAGATAAGAATATCAAAAGATGGAAATGGATCACCATGCAACACCCTAATAATATGGGGAATAATATGCAAGAAAATCAAACTTTTGCCTACAGTGGACAAACCTGAATAGCACTGTCCATGGAGCTTGAAGAATGAAATTCAACAAAGCCGAAACAGTATCCCTGTTGCTGTCGAGCAATGAAATTTTATCAGGTAAGATAAAATTGAGCAAAATACTATATGCCAACATGTTCACATGTGACCAACCTTATTGTATCTAACTTGAACACCTTCTTTCTTGATTGGTCCAAATTTCTTGAACTCTGTCTCAAGCTGAGCAGTTGTCATATCATACGGCAAATTTCGGACATAGATGGAATGGCCGTCAACTGTGAATGTAATGCAATCACTATAATTACATTGAAAATCCTAAGTAATGCGCATGAAGACCTTATTTTTCCCATTATAGTCACTTGATATTGATATGCATAATTTTCAAGTTAGTATATACTTTAAAGCGCTAGATTGTACAATTGATGACTCTTTAAAAAGGTACAAAGTCAATGGGAAACTATCACAAAATATCTACAATACATGTAAGCATGCATGTGTACACATGAGCAAGAGCTACACACCTTCCTCTTGGGCACTGCTACTTTCAGGAGCTTCATTGCTACTTGGCACTGATGCTTCAGGCTCCATGGCAGGTGCTACTTGTATTGGCACAGACTGGGTTTCAGGTTTCTTAGAAGTAGCTTTCAAAGTATTAGTAGGAACATAAACTTTTGTTGGGCCTGAACTCCCTCTTGCCACTTTAACCTACACCAGAGTTGTTGAACATTATGGTGTTATTGATTGCAAATCTTAAAGTGAAAAATCTTCAATTATAAACTCACAATCGATGCATAAGATTTCTTTGGAATGTCCTCTTGGGCGACAGAAGAAGCTGAGTCAACAATAGAAATGTCATTCCCATTGGGATGAGATTGAGATTCCACAACCACCTCTTTTTCATAAACTATATCCTTCTCAGAGTTAATTGGACCACTAGCTTTCTCAGCAATATTATCCTGTTCCAGAACAAGAGTTGCTGTGGGTGCTGAAGGATCAGAAACATGTGAAGGCTCTGGAAATGGGAAAATGATGATTTGAGATATTTCTGAAAGCAGTCGTGGAAGGGAGATATAGAGAAAGCGATGGATGAATACAACAAACAATTTAAAAAGCAGATGTTTTGACCAAATGTTACCTGAATCAGGGATAGACGGAACAGTTGCGGTGTTATTAACACCAGTAGCTGAATGGTTTTCCAATAGTTCATTGTCATCCACATACCTAAAAACATCATTCAGAACAAAATACCCATGGTCTTGTGGTGCAAGAAAAAATGACTGGCAGAATTTCCTTTTCAAATTGTCCTTGTCCATCAAGCTTCCAGTTACTAATACAGTAACCCCTTCCTTGTATGATTTTTGAGCATCTGCTGTTTTTATTTCTGCCTTATAGTCCTTAAAATTCAACGAAAGTATCTTTTCATTGATGCCCTGTTCCACAAAGAGATTTCTTTCTTATTTCTTTGCAAAATGCAACATTGCCATCATGAACTTAAACATTGTATAGTAAATTGTTGGATACAATCAACACCGTAGTATTTAATTAAGAAATTTCAGCAGACATATAAGACTTTAATCTGAAACCAAAGCCACCTGCAACTGTAGAAATCAGACTACTTTTGGGAGCACATCGGATACAACCATTGAGAGACCAATTGGTTTTCTTGATATTTGCAAAATCACATTAGAAATATTTAGTTCACATCAATTAACTATGCTTGTGACAGCCACAGATTGAAACATGATGTTTACTTAATGAACCAAACAATTGATTTGATTGACTGTCCAGAAGTTAATTCATTGAACATAAAATGGTTTTTCCTTTCATCCAGTATTGTTTTCTGACCAATCAATACTTGTAGGGTACATCATCTAGATTACAATGTGAATCCGAACAGAGATCCAACAACAATAGCACAAAGAGAAAGGAACTCCAAGACACTTACTTGCATTGTTGCCACTGATGTCATTTTACCATCAGCATCTGGCCGGCTTATTTCACTCGAATCCTGATAAAATCGGAAAACCAATTCTGGTGAGGTGTGAAGAATGTGGTAATATTGCTCAACGAAAGCATTTCCAACCACTTGGGCATTAGGGGCTGCTGCGTTTGCTGTTGGCAATGCCATTTCTGCCAAAAGCAAAGGGAAAAATAATAAGAATTAGATAGCTATTATAATCATAGTTGCAATGAGAAAGTTTAGAAAAATCATGCTGTAAATAACTGAAATTGATGGTAATGGTAATCAGAACAAGGAAATTCTTATGAAATACAAAAATTTGTAACTAACTAATCAATTAAAAAGGGAAAGAAAAATATGATTCAGAATCAGGTAAACACGCATCTGAAGTTCTGAACATGTGATAACAACAAACACAGCATGTATCTTTAAATTAAGCTTACAAAATTTCACATAGCACGCACTAACAAAAGCAATAGACAAGTGACCCAATTTCAGAAACAAAACCGGGTCATTATTATAAGGACAACTGGCAATTCTCTCTGTTTCTACGATTATTTTTATCTCCTTTTTTTTCTTTGGCTGATTGAAAAGAACTGAAGTAGTTGTGATAAGGATACTCGAGGACATAAGCATCCTTCAGCCCATTTTAGCATTAATTATAACTGATGTCACTCAGAGGTGGAAAACTACAAACAAATTAAAACCATTTGGCACTAATTATAACTTGATGTCACTTAAAGGTGGACAACTAAAAAAAAAATTTAAATCCGTTCGATCATATAAAATGGATTGCAACAAAGGCCTGAAATTTACAATAGCTCCTGCATTCAAAAGCACCAACTCTAAGCGTGCACAAGTGCCTTGTTCACATAAGTGGAAAACCGGAAATCAATGAAAATAGCAACAGCATGCAACTTTGGAGCGCACACATATATACTGTTTGTGTTTGTAGTTATCTACAAAAATTAAAAAAAAACACAGATGGCTCTTAGTAAAACTTGCTACCCTAACCAGTTAAAAGGGATGATCCAAAATGATGGAAACAGATATAAGAAAAAAAATTAATTATGGACTATGACGCAATTCCAACAAAAATGGTAAGACATACATCCATTTCAAAAATAAATGAATGAATGAATAATTAACAAATCAGCACAAGAAAAACCCTAAATTTAATAAATACTTAAAAGACCCACAAAACCCCCAAAGTTTGCAACTTGGTGGACTAAAAGAGACAAAACAGTTCCAAAATTAGTTAATATATAGCAAGAAAAGAAAATCATAACAGCAACAAGACTACATTCCTTAGATCCAAAAACAAAAAATCTAAAGAACCTCAAAAGAAAAAAGATAAACCCTAAACTCCTCACAAGAACACAAAAACTACCCACAGACCAAAATAACAAAATTACAAAATCCATCAACATATCAACCAACATTGCCACTAATAACAACAACCCATTAAGCCAAAACCTACAATAAAATCAACCATTATAATTAAAAACTAATAGCTACCCAATACAATGCCTGATCAATACAACAACAACCACACAGTACAAACCAAAACAAAAAAAAAAAAGCAATAGAACATTTGATAAACCTAATAAACATATTAAGCAGGCACACAAAACATTAATTCAAAAAATGGTGTGATCTATGACAATAGAGAGCAATGAAAAAGGCAGTACCTTGACAATGAAATGTTGAAGCTTTATGAGGAAAAGAGGAGGGAGAATTGAGAGATGTAAGGAAGAATAGCAGAGTGGAATAAAAGGGCAGTGAAGAAAGAAAGAGCAGAGAAGAACAGTGAAGCCCACCAAAGTAACCGAAAGCTACCAGCGAACTGTGAAGTATATTACGTCGCTGATGTTGTTGTTGTTGCTGCTGATTTTTGGGTCCGGTTCGTTGTCTAAAGTTTGTGCTTTTTCCACCGTGTTCTTGTTGTATTTGGACAATTATTATTGTTTCGTAGCAAATCCTCGGTGTTTCCTGTTGCTCATAGTCATAGGCCAATGTCCACATCTTGGGCCTGGCTTTTTTTTTTCCAGCCTTTGGATTTTCATTGTCAGGTATTGCCCTAACTTTAGGCCTTGTGTGATTCACGAATCTGAAAAAGTTTTTCAAAATTCAAAATGTAGACAAATTTTACATTTGGAGGAAAATATCTTTTAGATTTTTAGCATTTGATGCTTTCTGAAAAATTAAAAGGGAAGTTGAGCATTTTTTTAGGTAAATGACTCTCTTTTGGAAAATACATTGTAACTCATTTGAAAAAAAAAATTACTAATGAGTTTTTATATCATTTTACTTTTTTCATAAAGGACCATATTAAGTTAATAATAGTTATGGCTCAAGAATACTCTCTTTTAAATGATAATAATTAATCATACCTTAACTACAATAATGTTATATGAATCAAATTGATTTAAATTAAGAATGGTGAAATGATAATCTTAAACTTTTAAAAGGTTTTGAAAATTATATTGGCAAATGTTTTCATTATAAAAAGTCATGCTTAAAAGTGATTTTTAATAATAACAACATTTGATTTAAATCAATTTGATCCACAAATCACTACTCTCCATCAAACAACGAATAGGAATTGGTAAGACTTCAATCAAAATTATTGTCATATGAGTATAAAAGAGTTTTTTTAATCATCATAAACGTCCTAAAATAGATGTCTTAATAAAGATATTTATGTAATTTGTAAATATAAAAGTGAATGTATGATAAATCTATATAAATACTTAATTTGTGATGATTTTCATTTCGCCACGTAGGATAGGCCATTTGATTATTACATGCCATGTAGGATTGTTATGCATTTTTCTTAGAATTTGTTAGTTTTGGCTTTTAGTATCATGTATTAATATGCTTTATTATGTTTTGCCTTTTTGTATACGTAACCGTATATTTTTCTTTTTCGTGTTCGTAACAGTAAGTTTTAATATGTTTTGTTTTTTTGTGTGTTCGTAACCGTATGTTGCAATAAATTTTTTCTTTTCGTATTCGTAATCTTTTTTAATTTTTTAGTTTTTTAAGTATCCCAACCTATCGTATTCCTAACGTTTTATTTTCTGTTATTTGCCTTTTGAGTTTCCAAGTCATTAATGAACCTGCTAATAATTTCATTCTTATAAATTGATAGTTTGTAGAGGTTAGTTATTTCATTTTGTTTTACCTTTTTTCCTTTGTAAGTTTTCTTTTTCGTTCGAATCTCTCTGAAATATTTGTTTAGAGATGAAAAACAAATTCAAGCCATCATCATTGTCATTAGGAGTTAAAAATCTCCATCACATGGAAGATGGTGTAATGCACAATATTTTTGATTTAGTAAGACTTTTTCACAAGGTGAGTCTCTTTTTTTTCCCAACTTATTTAGTTACCATGCCTGATATAAACATGTATTTCTCATTCTATTTTTTAATGTTTTTGTGTTTAGATCCTAAAAGAGTTTCTCAAATTTTAGCTTATAGAAAGGTAAGATTGCAACGGAGAGGGGAAAGTCTTATA
>CANYLF010233997.1:0-10664 GCA_948193215.1 Bocquillonia castaneifolia
TCATTCCTCTTTTTTTCAAATCATTTCCATATAAATTGCTCATGAATCATTTCTTTCACATTCTCAAACCACATCAACACTTTCAATTATCATTTTCATCACATTCACATATATCAATCACATTCCAAAACATTCTCGTCACAAATCGATCATAACAATCATTCCAACAATCACAATTAATCATTTATTCACACAATTATCACAAATCACATTCATTACATAAAGAATTTAATTACCATTCAAATAATCCACATTCTTCAATCATAATAACCATTCTACTCAATCAATCATTAAAATATCATCATAAACACACAATCAATTCATATAATTAGTATTAATTTAAAATATATAATTAGTATTAATAGCTATTTACTTACAAAACATGGAGAACACCATTTAAACCTCCTTTCTTCAATCCTTTTTGCCTTTGGAACTTCCCTAAACACAATTATCCATTCAAATCAATAATTCAATAACAAAACACATAATTACTACTCAAATATCTCTTCCAAGAACATTAATTACACAATTATACAATTCTAATAAAAAAAACCCCCAAGAAAACTCTCAAACCCTAACTCCCAAATCCATAAACTAACCAATTAATATCAATTAACAATAACTAATTAAAGAAAACTTACTAATTAATAAACTTCTTCTCAAAATATTCTCCTATTCTTCTTCTTTTCTTCTTCTTTAGCTCTTCCTTTTCTCCCTCTCAACTTTCTTTACACAATCCACTAACTCCCACCAAGAGATAACCCCTTCTTATCCCATAAAATTTTATTTTCTTTTTATTAATATAGTTTAAAATTTTCTTATTGGTTAATTAAGAAAGAATCTTTGACTTTTTAACCAATTAAAGAAAACTTACAAATTCACCCCCAAACAATCAAATACTACCATATTCATACTTACAACTATTATTATCAACATTTGCACCCTTCATGCACATAAAATGAATTAATGGTCTATAATTAACAAAATTAAATATACTAATGATGTTAATTAAACACTAATGCATGTAATTAATTATAAGGATGTTACATGGGTGGTGTGGGTAAAACCACACTTGCGAAAGAAATCCACAGAATAACCCTTGCAGATAAGTTATTTGATATAGTAGTTATGTGGTTGTTGTCAGTAAATCCCCAGAGATTAAAAGAATTCAGAAGGAGATTGCTGAAGTCCTTAAGCTTGATCTTAATGAGCAAAAAAATTATATGTTGGATTGAAGAACAAGAAGTTTCTCATAATTTTTTATGATGTTTGGGAGCAACTTAAGTTGGATGAGGTTGGGATTCCCTTTGGAGATCATTTCAAGGGATGCAACCTATTAGTAACCTCAAGAAGAATAAATGTCTGCAAAGAAATGGGCGCGAAGGAGAATTTTCCAGTTGATATTCTATCAGATAGAGAGGCCTTGTCTTTGCTTGAAAAGACAGTGCCTGACGCTAAAGATGAAAGTTTGCTTCCTATAGCTTTGGAAATTTCTTAAAAATGCGTTGGCTTGCCACTACTGGTTGAAGTTGTTGCAAAGAAGTTGCTAAAATGTAGTGGATCAGCAGATCAATGGAAAAACAAGTTGAGATAGTTATTTGAGTACGACAATGAATTACAAAAAAAAGTAGACAAAATTCTCGAATCCAGCTACCTTAATTTGCCCGACACCGAAATCAAATCATTTTTTCTACTGTGCGGTCTGTTCGGACAATCCAATATACGGATCCAGTACTTGCTCCAGTGTAGCATGGGTTTGGGTCTATTCAAGTGCATCACTACTGTAGAGGAAGCAAGAACTAGAGTTAGCGATTACATTTGTGACCTTAAAGCAGAGTGCTTGTTGCTGGATGGCGACATGGACGGTTTTGTGAAAATACACGACATTATTCGGGATACTGCTACCTCAATTGCATCTATAGATCACCATGCCTTCTTTGGCATAAATGGTTTAGCAGTGAAGGACTGGCCAAAGGAGGATTGCACCAAAATTTCTCTACCTTTTTGTGATATTGAACAACTTCCTCAAGATCTAGAATGCCCAGTAGCGGAGGTATTCCTACTTTACACCGGAGATTTTTCTTTTCAAATCCCAAGTTTGTTTTTTGAAGGGATGAGAAAACTTAAACTGGTAGATTTGAGTGGGATGCATTTGTCTCTATTGCCTTCATCACTCTGTCTCCTTGCAAACATTCATACTTTGTGTTTGCATAACTGCCAGTTGGATGATGTAACCATGATTGGAGAACTCACGCAAGTAGAAGTCTTGAGTTTTGCAGACTTCAAAATTGTTCAGCTGCCTGAGCAGATGGAGCAGTTGACTCGACTAAGGATACTAGATTTGAGCAACTGTTCGAAACTCTAAGTCATTCCAGCGAATATACTATCCAAACTGTCGGTTTTGGAAGAATTGTATATGAGGAACAATTTTGTTCAGTGGGAGAATGAAGGAAGCAATAAAGGAATAGTTTTGTTCACTGGGAGAATGAAGGAAGCAACAAATTATATTTTTTTGGATTTTTTAATGAATAAAATTTTAAAAATTCATAAACAAAATAAAGTGTACTAAATTGACAGCATTTTCTTTATTAGAATACTCATTGGTAGAGTTTGATTAGTATCACACAATTTTTTATGTATTGTTTTCATTTGATATTTATCCTTAACACAGCGAGAAAATATGCAATACTAATCAAAATCTACCAACAATAATTCTAATAAATTTAACATATTTTTAAGAAACATACATGAAAATTTACATATAAATTTTTATTGTACAAAAATTTTCTCATAAAATTTGAAAATATTATATATGTATGAAATTCAAAAAAAAATCTTATTAATTTGAATCATTAGTTATGTTATAATTAAATTTCATTTTATACTTTTTACTTATTCTTTATACTATATTTCTTGATGTTGCGTTCTCAAACTTGGAGGTAATGAGTTTGGTTTACTTGAATGGGTTTAAATATATATGGCATGACCAGTTTGCAAGAGCCGATTCTTTTGGTAAATCAAAGTCATTAACAATTGAAGGATGTGGCGAACTATCAACTATTTTCCAATCAAATGTGCTTACAAGGTTTCATGGATTGGAGAAGTTGAATATAAAAAGATGCTTTTCTTTGTTGGAAATATATCAAGTTCAAGAACCAATTAATTATTGCGGATACACAAAATCGTCCGATGCCTTTTGAGTTGAAACATATATCTACATATAGATGAACTACCATCATTGAAAAATATATGGAGTGTGGATCCACAAAATGCTTTCTCATTTCAAAATTTGCTAACAGTTTGTGTTTTCAGTTGTAAAGATCTAAAGAATGTATTTCCAGCTTCCATAGCTAGAAACCTTTTGCAACTTGAAGAATTTAAAGTGAAAGATTGTGGGGTGACAGAGATTATTACCAAGGCAAAAATTGCAGAAGAACCAATCATTTGTTTTTATTTTCGTCAATTATTTTCGGTTGAATTTATAAATCTGCAATAGCTCAGAAGTTTTTACTGATATAATCATATTTCTCGGTGGCCAAAGTTGAAACATGTGAAGATTTTAATTGTCACAAAATATTAAAGTTCGTCCACCGAAGGATTTGTAGGGAAAGCCAACACTCCGTTCCAAATCAGCAAAGTATCTTCTTATTGGAAGAGGTACCGATTGTATATATATTGCTATTCCTTTAAATAAATTGTTTGATATTATTTTTTTCTTCGTAAAATTCTCAAATCTTCGGCCTTTTTTTTAACCTATATATCAATATATAGCTATATATAATAAACTTTATTTCCAGTCTGATTGTAGAGATAATACTTATGGTGGGGATTTTCACACTCCTCTAATTTAATGAGAAATTCTTAGGTAGGCAGATTCTGCCACCTAGGATATAGACTAACCAATAACATCAAAACATGTGTCCATTTTAATCCGAATAATCATATTTATGGTTTTAGTCATCAAGCGTAATTAACAAACAGGGAAAAAAAAAAAAAAAAAAGAAAGGAAAGGAGACACTTCCAAAACCTAACAGTAAACAAAAAGTTCAATCAAACATTCTGAATCTAACTTATGATAGTTCTCTCTAGAAGGAAAATATGATTTGGGTAAACAAGGGACTATAGGATATTTGATGGCTCTAAATCTCTAATCAAAGATTTTAGAATCATATGGAGATCTGATTTTTGTAACGATTTTGCTTTGCAGTGATGCAGTGGTGAGGTTGATGTTTGAACATAATTTGAATAAGAGTTCTTAGTTGTGTTGGTTAAATGTTAAATTTATGGGCAATTACTTGTGGTTTTAACCTTTTAGCATGGAAACCTTTTTTATTTTGCGGCTTTTAACATTGGGGGCAATTCTATTTGAGATATAGCAGTAGTGTTAATATTTTGTTTTTAATTGTTGACGAGCTTTACTATAAAAAATAAAAATACAATCAGAAGAAAAAAAAATACGATCAAAATTCATATTGTTGATGAGTTATGGCCTGAAGTTGTAGCCGATTAACTCTTTTTTTTCTCCACAGTTGCCATTATAATATTAAGTGAAAAGTATTTTCTTATAAATTAAAATGGACACTTGTTTTAATGTTATTGGCTTGTTTATATCCTAGGTGGTAGACTCTGCCTACCTAAGAATTTCTCCTATTGTACCTTTCAATTTTATCATTGTGTGTCCTTTTAATTAGTTACAATGAAATAAAAGTCTCACATGCATAACTTAGTGGTTAAGATATATGTAGTGAATCTGAGAGTTTCAGGTTCGAATCCCCTTCTCCATATTAAAAAAAAAAAAATCATGCCGGCCTTCAATGAAAATTCAAAAAAAAAAACTAATTTTTTTTAGATCATAAAAAAACTAATTTGATAATGATGATAATGATCTTACTTAATTATGCGGAGAATTATAGCTCCATCGTGAAATGCATTTTGATTGTTCAATCGTATTCTCCATTCGTGTCATTGTTTCTCTAAAAAACAAGTAATTTCTGACATGTTAAATTTAATTGATTTCCTAGATCTTAATTAATAAAATTAGTTGAGAAAATCTATAAAATAAGTTTAATTCACGAACTATCCAGGCATTGTAGTATTTTGAAAGCAACAATTGCATATTAGCTAATTAATTTCTTAATCAAAGATTGAATTGATTTATAATTTTTTTCTCTTCAAGTTATGTATGATTGACCTTAATATTTATATTAACAGTTGCTTGGATACAATATAATTAGAAATTGACGATATTAGAAAAATAAATGTGCAGGTCGGAACTGAGCATCCAACCCATTTCCTTTATAATTGTGTTTTCCTTATAAAAATTCGTTGGGATATCACATGAAATTTATTTTCTTTATATTTTCTTCCTAGTTTTGGCGATTAGATCTAGAAATGGGTTTTTCTTACAATTATAATTTACCTAGAATAGATCAACAAATTTTGATTATTATGTTACTTGGTCACACTTCCTATATGAATTTGCATAGTTGCCTGTGAAATTAAGGCATACTGAATAGAATCCGCCTCTAATTAAATATGAATATATTGTGTTTGTTGGCAACTACAACTTTTTATAGGTATATTCACTTCGATTAATCCTCTCAATCAAGTCCAACTAAGATAATTTGATAGTGAATTGGATGCTTACAAGGCAATATGTTCAGAAATTAGAATATATCGACTCTCAGTAAAATTTTACATCGTTTTGTATACATTGCCTTTTTTATTAATGTTACCTTAGAAAAATAATTTGTTAGTACGTATATTCTTAACTTTTTAAAAAAAAAATTAAAATGATGAATATTTACAATTTTGCTTTAAACAGAATGAGAGCGTCTTTGAATGTACAGGACGCGATCAACTCTTTTCTTCCCTTCTGAAAGAAAAAGTATATATAAATACTAACATTAACATGCTAACTCTTTTAGTACTATTGGGGTAATTTAACATAGGACGCACTAAAAAAAGTGATGTATACTATCAACCCCTGATGTCAAAGATTTTTTTGGAACAAAGATGTAAAAGATTTTTGAAGCTGATATTCCAGGTTAGTTTTAATTATGGTAATGTACTGTAATTTGTAATTGTTTGGACGAAATAAAATGTTCCATAGAGAAAAGTCCTACCTTTTCACCGCACTCAATGCTTTTCTACCATTCAATTATTTTGTTGGTTTAACTTTTGATGTTTCATTTCACCTAACTAAAATTCTCAATCAACCGTAATTCATTTCAAGGTGGGGAAAAAAAATTCATATGGTAGATAGAGAGTCATCAAGGTGCTAAACAACAAAGCAAATAAAGGGTGCAAGGAATTTAATTGGTGGCAGTCAACAGTTGAGGAGCTTACTTTTTAACACGAAACTAATTACTAGTTTCTATTTGTCCGCTTCAACAAATTTTCTTTCCTAAATAAGTTGGTTTGCAGCCTAATTTCATTTAGTCCTCACATCAGTTGAGACAAAAAAAAATAAAGACTCCCGTTGAAAGAGAGTTCGTAAAACGGGGTATGAAAAGGAGTCAGCTGTCTGCGCGAGTCACCTTCTTCTAGGCTCCGCTGGACGACACGACATTTTAGTTCAAATATAAGCCGGCCGTACTTGTGATGGTTCCCAGGGATCCAACCCCACCTCAACTTAATGAGGAAGGCTTCATTCCCCAAAAATCTATCTCTAAGAGTTATTCCTTATTTATTGCTAAACCTACTCTAAAGCGTACATGATATTCCGGTGGTGTATGCGTATCACTACTTATAAAAAAAAAGAACAAAGTAAAATACATGCAACTAATCCATAATAGATGTATTGGTAGTACTAATGGATGTGAAAATAGGAATATCAGATTCAAAAATCATCACCCTCTAATTTTTTTTTAAAAGTAAAATACATGTACAAAAAAATACTACCATAACAGTAATTAAGATTGTAACAACTAAGTTTGACCTTGTTATTGTGCTGCCACGAGTCGTCATTAAGATAATTAACTTACTTTTAGTGATAAGCAAGAGAAAAGGGTTATAGCTTATTAACATCTAGAATGTTAAATTAGTAATTAAACTATTAAGCTATTTGAAATTCAAGTTGAGTTGAGCAAGTCTTTCCTAACCTTATTAAATGAGTTGGGTGAGGCTGCTAATGTTAGGTCTTTGCAATTTTGTAAATAGAAAATTAGAACCAAAAATATTTAAGGTTGGTGTGACCCACTAATTCCATTTTTTTTTTTTTTTTGCTTTTGGTCTTTCTAATCAATGGTCTCTAAATAGTAGTGCTTTAATGGATTGTTTGTTTGTCAAAAGTGGGAATAATTCAAAATAATTAAGGTCTAATTGCAAGACAATTCCAATGCTTCATGTCTTCTAACCCCACACTCCCCTTTTCTTTACCACTCACCAATTGAGGCGTGACCAACTGATGAGGCTAAAGTTATTACGTCATTAAGCAATACAGGTAAATACTTATATATATTCATTTTGAATTGTGTCTTAATTGGCAGAATCAATAGCAGAGTGAAATAAGCAAAGTTTGATTGTGACAATAAATTGAATTTGATCAAATAGCATTTGACTGGTAATGTTAATCCCCCCAAAATATTTAGATTCTTATTTTGTAAAGGCGCCAATAATTATGGAGCATCTCAAATTAAAGTGAAAATGGTGCTCAAGAGGGGAGGGGCCCTAAGGCTGTACACAGAGTGGCGTGGCTTTTCCATATTTACCAAATCCAAAGTCGAAGTAGTATTCAATTTCTATGAATTGGCATTTTTTTTTACCCTTCATAATTAGAGCTTATTTTGCTTCCCCTGATGCTATCATTATTGATTAGTGAAAAAGATTGCTTAAACATCACATTTTTCATGTCCCCATAATCATGTGTGTGAGACTTCTACTATCATGCTTGTTGTGGGGAAAGAGATTGATGAAGAGACGAACTGTAAAATTCAGACCAAAATTACATAAGGGCATTGAATGGATAGAAGATACAAATGCTAAAAAACATTATAGCCCGAGAGACATAAGAGAGTAACCTAACAAACAAGAAAAATGAATGCACCTAGAAGCATAAAATTCAATAGCAAAAGGTTCATGCAGAGGCTGGCGCAGCTGCAGCCTTTTTCTTTGCGAAGTATTCCTCTGCTCGAGCAAGGTTCTTGGCAACTGATGGTTTAACCCACTTCTTACGGCCAGGTAATACAGTGAGAGAGCAACCTGCTGCCTCAAGCTTTTCCTTGGCTGCTGCTGAAAACGCGCGAGCCTTAATGTTCACCTTCACGCTTAGTTCCCCATCACCTAGAATCTAAAGACAGAAGAAACAAGAAATGAGTGAATCCCGAAAATGAATATTGAAACACACTAAATTTGCAGATTCTCACATGCAATTAACGCATGTTATCGAGGCTTTCTTTTAAGAATCATACAGTAATCCTGTTAAGCTAGCTTGCCAAGAACTCACAGGGAATGCATTATGGCTTAGATTTGGTTAGTTGGTATTGGAATCTTACAGTAGTATTTATTATTTAATCTGTGAAAACAACCAAAAAAGGTAAGAGATCACAGCTAGTGTTCCTATATTTATCTTCCATTGATAAAAGAATTAATCCAACCTGCAAACCTTAGCTCTCCAGATGAAGAGCCCTTCTTCTACTTAATTAAAACAGTTCAAACGAGAAAACTCTAACTCTGATCGAAGGGTTTTACTTTATTGAAAGTTGCAGTAGAAAATTAGTTGTTTGAAAACTTTAAATTCATCTAGAACATCAAGGACAGTTTTTCTACTCACCCATTTATGAGAAGAAAGCACATTTCACTTTTTTCTTTTTACGCTTTCCACCATTTTCCAGTTTATTAAATGATAAATATAAACGAGAAAAGATGGCAGATACTCTGAACATTAGAAGGAAGGAGCTTTTATATATGATTATGAGCTCTACGTTTAGAGTGTTCCAGCAACATCTAATAGGATTGGCAGACCTCCAGAATTCTTAAAAGGGAAGTGGGTATAAGGCTTGGATTATTATTTTGGTCAATCCAGTACATACCAATTACTATATGTTCTGCTTAAAATGTAATTGCAAGCTCACCAAACAAAGCTTGATTCAGATGCCTTTCACAGTGACCATTGTTGATATTCTAAAGATGGTAACCATTGCAACTCTCAAGTTTATATTCAAGCCATTGCATGTCATATTTAGAAAAGTAAACAGTTTGTGAATAATATCAGATGTATAATGGTTCAAAGAAAAGATTAAAATATATATATATATATAATTATTGCATAATTTTTTTAAATATTTTAAGTTTTGTCGTGCCCTTGATACTTGTCCAAATGAAAAAAGAAGTTTTGATGTCAAACAGAAAAACATGAAAGCAAATATGAAGTTTAAATTGAAGTATTTAACTGCTAAAATTTTCATTTGCCAATTAAGATTAACATATGAAAATATCATTCTTACAATTAACATATGAAAATATCATTCTTACCTTCAAAGGGAGTCTCCTTTCTCTGCCAGATGGGTTTATCAAGCCTTTCTCTTTTAAGGTCTCCAACGACACCTCTTCCCCCTCTTGAAATCTTGCTGCTTCAATGTCCTTTATGTTCACAGGGACAAATTTAGGTAAACCCGCATGCATACCTTCATAAACAAAGAGAAGAAGAATATCAGTACAATATAGCAGTATGCTCAAGCAAAAGTGTGCACAGTTCACTTCAGTGTTAACAAGTAATTCTGGCGCTGCCAAAACAAAAATGGAAGTGTAATTTACATTCAATTTCATGACATAAAGTGAATGCAGGAGGATAAAAAAAACAACATTGGAATAAGATTCAAGAAGCTAAAAATAAATGATTGCCGAAACAACCTTTTGATGTGCGCTAAGAATAATAAGATATAAGCTCCTCCATCACTCCCTTAAAATGTCTAAAGAAGCTGGTTCTATGCAACAGATTCTTTTCCATTTTACGAACAGAAGAACAGAGGAAATTTCTATAATAAAATATAAAACTGTCAGATAAAGTTCCATTAGTTAATAGATTAGAGAATGAAACCTTCCATGGGAAAATTCTGAAACTCCAGTATCATTCTCAAGCAAAATTCATATCTAATTTAATCTAATCGTTATGTCAATGTCTATGATATTAGGATATTGATACTGTAAACAGGCAGAATTGTAGAGAAAAGATATTGTATTTTCAGTATGTATGGTTACAGCTTTAGGTCATATATCTATACATGTATTCAAGAGTCCTAATAGGAAAGTCTACTATGCAAGTAATATGGAAACAGCTATAAGTTAGCCTATAAATTAGGCACAAATCAGTCAATTTTAAACTAGGTAACTACTAGATATAGAAAGTCAACTAACACTCCCCCTCAAGCTGGAGCATAGATGTCTATCATGCAAAGCTTGTCACTCAATTTGTGAAAATGTTCCTTCTTAACTGCTTTAGTGAACATATCAGCAATTTGATCTCTTGAAGGTGTAAAAGGAGTGCAAATCTTCTTATTAGTGACAGCATTTCTCAAAAAATGACAATCAACTTCGATGTGCTTTGTCCGTTCATGAAAAACAGGATTGCTTGCAATATGAATTGCAGCTTGATTATCACAATGCATAGGAATAGGATCTGAATAGGTGATACTGAAATCTTTGAGGAGAGCTTTCAACCAAAT
>CANYLF010234169.1:0-14996 GCA_948193215.1 Bocquillonia castaneifolia
GATGTTATCTTTTTAGAAGATAAATTGAAAGGAGAAGATGATAGCACTTCAAAAGAAAGATCAAAGACTACAACTGTACAGGTGGAAAGGAAGTCTGTAAAAGAAAATTCTTCTGAAGCAGCACCGGAGCACAAAGAGGAAGAGCCAGCCGAGTCTGAAGAGTCAGAACTTGGAAAGGGAAAACATGCAAAACTTATACCAAGCTGGCATAAGAATTATGTTATGGGCTGTAATGTTGCATACTGTCTTCTAACTGAGGACGGGGAGCCATCAACTCTCTAAGAAGCAATGAGTAGTTCAGATGCATTTCAGTGGATGGCAGTAATGCAAGAAGAAATGGAAGTTCTGCATAAGAACAAGACTTGGGAGCTTGTGCCATTACCACAAGGAAGAAAGGCCATTGGAAACAAATGGGTTTTTAAGACCAAAAGAAATAACGATGATCAAGTGGAGCGGTTTCATGCAAGATTGATGGTGAAAGGATATGCTCAAAAAGAGGAGATTGACTTCAACAAAATATTTTCCCCTGTGGTTCGACTAACAACTGTTCGAGTAGTCCTGGCAATGTGTGCTACATTTGACTTACATCTAGAGCAGCTAGATGTGAAAACAGCTTTTCTTCATGGAGATCTTGAGGAAGAGATTTATATGCTCCAGCCAAAAGGTTAAAGAAAAAGGAAAGCGGAACTTGGTTTGCAGGTTAAACAAATCTCTATACGGTCTAAAGTAGGCGCCGAGGTGTTGGTATAAGAGATTTGATTCCTTCATCATGAGCCTTGGATATAACAGACTTAATGCAGACCATTGTTCATATTTCAAGGGGTTTGGTAAAAGTGATTTCATTATCTTGCTGTTGTATGTAGATGACATGTTGGTAGCAGGCCCCAATAAAGATCATATTGAAAAATTGAAGGCGCAGTTGGCTAGGGAATTAGAAATGAAGGACTTGGGATGGGCAAACAAGATTCTAGGGATGAAAATTCACCGAGACAGAAACAATAGGAAGATTTGGCTTTCTCAGAAAAATTATTTAAAGAAGGTCTTGTGACGCTTCAACATGCAAGATTGTAAGTCAATTTCTACCCCACTTCCTGTTAGTTTCAAGTTTTCTAGTTATCCTCCAGTATGAGTCCTAGCAGTGTAGAAAGAAGGATGGAAATGTCTCAAGTACCGTATGCATCAGCAGTGGGAAGTTTAATGTTCGTAATGATTTGTACACGACTAGACATTGCACATGCAGTGGGAGTAGTAAGTCGGTACATGGCGAATCCTGGCAGAGAGCATTGGAATGCTGTAAAGAGGATCCTAAGATATATCAAGGGAACCTCAGATGTTGCTTTGTGTTATGGAGAATCGAACTTTATTGTCAAAGGATATGTTGACTCAGATTATGCAGGTGATCTTGATAAAAGCAAATCTACTACAGGGTATGTGTTCACACTTACTGGCGGAGCCGTGAGCTGGGTATCAAAACTGCAGTCAGTTGTGGCAACCTCAACAACAGAAGCAGGATATGTAGCAGCTACACAAGCTAGTAAGGAAGCAATTTGGTTGAAAATGATAATGGAGGAACTCGGGCACGAACAAGAGAAAATTCCTTTGTTCTGTGATAGTCAGAGTGCCTTGCATCTCGCAAGGAATCCATCTTTTCATTAAAAGTCAAAGCACATACGAGTCCAGTATCACTTCGTTCGTGAGAAAGTGGAAGAGGGCACTGTGGATATGCAGAAAATTCATACTAAAGACAACCTGACAGAAGCATGAGCAACATGGAAAAACAAGGAAGAAAGAATGGTGTGAAGATCTGATTGATCCTCAATCAAATCTTCAAGTGGGAGATTTGTTAGGCACCGTTTGAAAAAGCAAAGAAAGAAAACAAAATAAACGTGATGCCTAATAATTTATTTTTCGGTGGAAGCGTGATTTACTCAAATCATACGCGTACTCCTGCCTATAAATAGGCAGGAGATTTGTAAGGTAAGTGCATCCCAGAGCAAAATAAAAATATAGAAAAAGTGAGAGAAAATTAAGAGAGTTAAGTATTTATTTTCTCTTATTATAAAGAGAGAATATTTTCAGTGTTTTCTCCTTTATAAATAGAGAGGTTGTAACTCCTATTATTTTCTCATAGCGAAATTCTTTTGTCCTTGTCCGTGGTTTTTACCCTAATTTATTTGGGGGTTTTCCACGTAAAATTTGTGTGTTCTATTATTTTTATATTTATTTTTCTCAAATTATTAACTGTGGTCTTACTCTATCCGGTCTGATTTTCTCAACTGTTAGCTTATTTAGTTGGCTATAACATGTTATATCTACACCCAAAAAAAATTTATGAAAAGGAAACGAAATAGATGAGGCTGGTCTCACATTCAGTTTATACAGTCAGTCTTAAGTTTTGAACATGAACAGTTTAGTGAAGGCAGAATAGCGCGGGATTAAAAGCTCAGCCATTTCTGATTTATACATCACATATTCGCATGCTGCTACCATGAACTGAAGCCAAGCATCCTCCGTTCGACCAATGTTTGCACTTATGGACTTCTTTTGTATTCATATTCAGTGTTCTCAAGCAATGTGCTTATTTTTTATTTATCACAAAAATTGTTTCATTTGATATATTAATTCATTTTCTATCGATGGTTTACTGATGAAGCTTAATGTTTCATTTTTAAGGCAATTGAGTATGCGTGGCATCCTCTACGAAATTTAGGTGCATCGCATTGTGCTGTTTGGGAATTTCAAAATTTACAGAAATATAACTATAGTTATTCAATGGAATATCAGTCTGCAAGGTCAAGCAGGGGTATCGCAAAGCAACATGCGTGTAGAGTCAAGTCGAACATAAGACAATACAAAAATGGTGTCAATTTGATCAAACATAGATTTGCACGACAATTCAAACGCAAGAATAATTGCAGCTTCCAAGCTAGATTTTAGAGCATCCTGTGAGTATCAATCGCTTTAGTTTTTTTTTTCCTCATATTTAGCTTCTTAAAAATTAATAAGAAAGGATTAATAGATGCACATGAAGTAGAAAGCCATGGTTCAGCAAAAGAAACTCAAGTTTGAACACAAAAACTATGACTGGCTCTGACTAGTGAATATGGTAAGAAACGGAGTACCCTGATCCAGTAAACCTTGAAGATGGAATGCTTTGTTCCCAAAGTAATAAAGCGATGAAGTATGTGCTTTGATTCGACAAAACAGCTAAACAAGAGCACAGTTTTTACAGAAGATATTTAACCTAGAATGACTCCATAATAGCGGCTAAAATGCCCTTCTCCAAGACAGGAACAATTGCACGAGCTACAGCAGGTCCAATGGTAGCTATCTCTTTCTTCAAAGCTTTTTTTAAAGTGCTTGGCAAGTCCTTGTTTACACAATTTATGGTCAAACTGCTGCGTACGATCTCGCTCTAGTTTCTCATGCTTTGTGTTCTCGTCTTGCAAACGAGCCCATAGAGTATCAGTATTAGCCTTGACAACTTTCTCAATATTCTGACCCAAGGATGCCTCCAACCTTTTTCCTTCTTTGGACACTGGAACAGTGATCACCATATTCATCTGTTTCTGCATCTCCTTCTACATGCTCAGTAACTGAAAACAAGACAAAATCATTAGTCCTTTTCAGATCAAGACAACCATGTCAGCAGATAGTTAAACATTTGAAGCAGAAAAGATGATCGAGCCATATTTCAGCAAAATCACCGAGGACTGAGATCAAATAAAAGAGTGATATTTAGGCTTTATAGAATAAAATCCAATTCTTCTTTTCTTTTTTGCATGCAATTCCCGGTTTGATTTGAGAATTTAACCCAAATCTAAAAAATCAGTGAAAGAAAGGAAGACACGTATTATTAAGGATGCAAGTTCCATAAATGTATTCCAAAACCACCTCAGAATAAACTCTCAGTATTCTTAATTGGTATGATCCCCCCATCAACCACCTCTGATCACCTCTTCCCCTTTTCAATAGATACTGAAACTAATTTGATAATCTCAACAATCGTTGTACCATCCATACAATGGCCCGAATAGCCAGATGGTGATGATCTCAAGACCAGCACACTCTACAGATAATGTGCCATGCAATAGGTTCACAAAAATAAATAAGTATAAGACAAGACAGAAGTTGGTTAAAGGCAACAGATTGATGTTGGACAATGTAATATGGAACTCAATCAACTCATCAAAATATATCTGCACAAGAGAAAAACATGCACACAGAATTTAAGTTTAAAACATCAGCCACCTGATCAAGCATATCCTGCACGGCTGATAATTGTGATAAAGCAGCATCACTAGATTGGGCACCAGAACTGCAACCTGGTTCATTAGATGAATCTGTGGAGTTGAAAGGACTAGGACAAGGGGAAGAGAAACCAGATACTTGAGTCCCTTTCCCGTTCTGTTTCTTTCGTTTTGTAGATGGGGCAGTGGTCTGTGGGCTAACCGTGGGAGTTTCTGATTCACCAACCTTTGCATGCATGTCTTTTCTCACATCTTGTTCTTCATCTCCACCAGCATCACGAGGCCTATCTGGTACTTCGGTGATGCTACCTTCATCTGCCTGCATAATTCCCCCAACATTATAAGCTCCCACACAGCAGTCTCTGACCATCTGAATGCTGAGATCTGAAGCCTGAGAGTAGAAGGATTTTTCCTTTTTCTCCGAGACAGTGATATAGGAATCTTTAAGCAAGTCGAAATCTTTATTTTATGTGGTTCTTATCTCTCCAATAACTTTAACTTCTACCTCGACACTTTCCATATCATTGTTGACAACCACATCCTGAACCCTTGCCTCTGCCACATTAATGCCCTGATTAATTTGAGAATTCTCAGAGGATGAGGCAGCCCTGGACAGTATCTCTGATGGGGTTATAAGATGAGTTGGATGTTTAACATCACAGGAGGTTCAGGAACTACTGAGATGTCAGTTTATGCCATGTTTTTCTCACTCTTCCTCAAATTGTCACCTAAAGAAGGGGTATCAACCTTGTTCTCTTTCATGCTGTCCATTCTGTTTTCAGCCTAATAATCTGGAACATGCTGGTCAGCACCATGCTCATCGAGTTGCATACTAGGTTCAATGCTATTTGATGGACCTTGAAAACCTGATAAATTTTGAGATAACTGTCGACTCAAAGAGGGTAGAGGAAACACATTATTGATAATTTCAGTATTATTATGAGATGGAAAAGAACTAATCTTAGTTTCTACAACCGAAGTAGCCCTATCTGGTAAGCTAGTAACCTAAGAGGGAGCCCGGTTCTCAGAATGGTTTGTGGTGGGAACGGAAACAATCTCAGAACTACTTAATGTCACCGATGGAGTGTTTGTCCCTTTCCCCAGAGGCTCAGTTGTTTTAGTTCCATGAGATGATTCCATAACAGACGAACCATCAGAACTAGCAGCATCAAATGCACGAGAAACATTGGATTCTGTTTTCTCCAACTCCATATTCTCCAGAGGTGGTAGGAGGCACTGTGACAAATCCAATGCACACTGCTGAATAGCCTGTGTTTGAACACAGTAAACTTGAACAATATGTTCTCCATTTGGTAAACTATCACTAGTTCCAGTAAGACTCAAAATAGGCATTGTAACTGTAAAGTCAGCTATATAATCCATCCGGGTTGCATCTGGATAAGGTCCATATTCTATGTGTATTGCATATATAACATTCTTCTTGGCATTCACCAGCAAAAATAAACCAGCACGGGGCAGTGCTACAACTTGATTAAAGAATGCATCCTCAATACTAGATTCAGTAGAACTCTTCAGGGTCAACGTCTGACTGCACTGCCATGATTCAGCATCACTCGGCAACAACCAGCCTTCCTCGCTTGCAGACGCCCATATCTTCACTTCCTAATTTAGTGGACCCTGTGGATAAGATAAGCATATGTCAGAGTGCAAGCAGAGAGGCTATCAGGACCATGTTATCAGACAAATTCAACGAGTAAAAGCAAAGGTCCATTGAGTTGCACACAGAGCTATGATATGGGCCTCAAACATTTTAACATGATTATGCATCATCCTTCACTGAAAGAGAAAAGTATAGGGCTTACACTAGTGACAAGAACAATATGATCAAGGCGGTCAGGGGTAGTCAAGAATGCCATAGAATTTACTAGGTTACCATCATGAGGTCTCAAAATAGCAAGTGGCACTGCCTTGCGATCTTCCCAAATCTTAACCTGCAGCAGTTAATGGCTGATCAAAAGCAAAAGAATTTTTTAAAAGAAAATAAGGAGGTTGGGGTGGGGTGAGGATAAAAATAATAGGCACAGCTACTAAACACAAGCAAGGCTGGCTAAAAAGTATATAATAACTTAATGTCAAACACACCTATTCAAGGTCATGCACACAAATTGTATTGCATGATTCCTGCCAATGATTTTATTTCTTTTCAGTGTGTGAGTGTTTGTTTGGGGAGATAGATGGAAGTCAAAGAGCAATTTGGGCTAAAAACTAGAAATCCTTAATCGTAATAGAAGGATCATATTAGCACACAAGGTAAAAAAAAATTTGGGGAAACAAAAAACAAACTGTGCCATCTACTGAAACTGAAGCCAAACGGGTGGTCATCCATTGACACATAGATAACTCAGTAACTTCACCATCATGCTTACCAGAAAGCTGGACCCCATCAATTAACTTATCAATGGGACAATTAAGTGGCTTCTCTGCAGAAAACCCTTCACCCTTTCCAACTTTGATGGTATCCATTTTTAAGATGTGATTCCCAATTGCAACCATCAAAATTTCCTTCAACAGAACTTGTTCATATAAAACATGCGTAAAACAAAAACCATATGCTCTAACAAAGAGAGAAGTGGATAAAAAGAAAATGAAAAGAAATTAAGAAATTGTGTTAGGAAACTTATAAATAACATAAGACAAATAAAATCCATTTATTACTTGTTTGCGAGGATGCCAACACACTCGAGGATGAACCGACTCTCCATCTGCTACAATTTGGAGGGCAAGAATGATTCTTTTAAAAATTTGAGGCTTTTCTTCCTCATTTGGCCCCTCATTAATCTTCCATATGAAGACACGTCCATCAATGCATGTACTACATTAGTGAAACTTAGCACATTTAACTTATATCATGGGTCATTTAAGAATGTTAAAGGAAAAAAGGTAACCTAGCAAGAAGGTGAACATCCTCAGTGAAGAACATCATATCTGTTGCTTTCTACAAAAAAAAAAAAAAGAAAAGAAAAGAAAGTGGAAGTTAATGAGTTTGAGGGAGTTGTGCATATATTATGATCTTACTAGCAGACTGTCAATGGTAAATATGATTGAACAAAGTTTGATTGAAACTTGGTTAAAGCTCAAGAATTTGATTGAATGGAGGTAGAATCAGTAAAAAAAAATCAGAAAAAAAAAGAAGAAAAAGCACAAAAGAAAATAGCAAGAAAGTAAATGAGAAAGAAAAGAGACAAACTTGGTTATGACCACAAAGCAAGGATCTGAGGGCAGTGTTGATATTAAAGATGTGAATAGCACACGGCTTGAGACCATAGCAAATGTAATTGCGATTGACATCAATTTGATGGCCGATAAGGAGACCAGGATCGGAGACATACCTGGTGATGGGAGTGACTTCGAGTTGGGGCTGGAGCTCGCCAAGCAATCGAACATGAATATCATAGAGAAGATGGGAGCCAATCAAATGACGGCCCTTGGGGAGCATACGGACGAGAGAAGAGGAGGAGTGCTGAAGCTGATGATGAGTAGGGGAAGGCAGGGAGACAGGAGGGGCAGAAGGGAGGGGATTGGAAGAAGAAGAAGAAGAAGAAGAAGAAGGCATGGTGAGATTTGTAGGGGGAGGAGGAGGCTGCTGCTGATTCTGATTCTGATTCTGATTAGTAAGGATATCCATTAAAACACCACCAGAATTAGGGGAGAAAGGAAGAGGAGGAGGAGGAGGAGGAGAAGAAGAAGAAGGTAGGGGAACAGAAACAGTAGGAGGAGGAAAGGAATAGATGGGAGATTGAGGAGGTCTATTATTACTAAGTAGGTGTTGTTGATGGGGATGAATGTTGGTAGTAAGGAAGTGAGGGGAAAGCTGCTGGTGGAGGTGGTGAAGTTGTTGAGGAGGAGGGGGAGGTGGATAAGGAGAAAGGTAATGGTGATGGTGATATGGATGATAAGGGCCAATGGGAGGTGGATAGGAAGATGAAGGCTTTAAATAAGGAGAGGATGATGAAGAATCCATTATTTTCGAAGTCGAAGTCGAAGTCGAAGTCGAAGGTAGAGGGAAAAAAAGGCCAAGTATTCAGAGGGTTTGAATTTGAATTTGTGGGACTCAATGGTTGCATCATGTTATTGTTATTATTATTGACATCGAAACCGCCAACGCCTCCGCCTCCATTTCCGCCTTGACCTTGTTGATTGGGAGGATTCCCAGCTGCTGATGCCATTCTTTCCCTTCCTTTTACTATTAAATTGATTGATTGGATTCAGACACCCAACTGAACTCTGATCTTTTATTTTAATTTATTTCAGATTTAATTTCTCTCTTCTTCTTTTCTAATTATCAATAATAATAATAATAATAATAGATATTGATTTATGCACTATACATTGAGAGAAAGAGAGATAAATAAATAGAGAAAGAGTGATGAAGCTTACGCAGACGAATTGAGATTGATCCCTCACTCTGATTTCAGATCGGAAACAAATGACTTTGTATTGATTTTCGATTTCTCTTTTTAAGTATTTCAAATCAAATCAAATTAATCACAATCACTGTCACAGTCACTGCTTCTACTTCTTCTTTCTTGTTTAATTAATCGGTAGGAAGTAGTGTGAATTTAGTATTTATTTATTTATTATTATTATTTATGTCATCTATTTGTGTTAAGTGGAGAGAAGACTACTGACTGAAACAATACAACACAAAGAAATAAAGAAATAAATAGAGAACCCAACCCTGCTCAGTTATCCTTCTCATTAATTGAGTATATTTATTTCCCTTTTATTTATTTATTTACTGATACTACTATATTATTATTGTTGGTACTACTAAATTTAGGGCTGTGCATTAGGTTATTTCGGTCGGTTCGGTTTTAAAAAATGGTGAACCAATCAGTTTTTAAGTACTTAAATATGATATTATTCAAAGAAATTTGATTTTAAATTACTAAAATTAGAATTGTAATATATAAAAATAATCAAACTAAATCAGTTTATATATAATATACTAAAATGACTAAAAATTAAATATGTACTATGTAAAAATAATCAAATGAAATCAGTTTATATACTATATTAATTAAAAATTAAAATTGTAATATGTAAATGGAATCAAATCAAATCAGTTTGTAGTAAATTAGTTTATTAAGAAATCATTGAAAACATATGAGCGTTTAAAACATATATAAGATATGATCCAAAAAAGTTAATGAGTATTAAGGCTTCCACCACTTAATGCAATATGCAAGAATAAATAAGGCAACATTAGGGACACATCAAAAATAATTAAGCTTCCACCATAAACAAGCATCAACATAAACACATGTTGTGATCACAAACCACAAACCACAACAAAAAAGAGAACCATCTCCAAAATTTTGTGCTTCCACCATTACAATGCATTAGGTGCATTAGGCAACTCTAAAAGAATAAACAGGAAAAAAAAAAGTCAATGGGTGACAGCAGTAACAAAAATAGAAGAAAACATAGAAGAAAAGAAACAAAATAGTAATTCATAACCTTTCTCAAAGTTCTCAAGATCTTTAATTGATTCTTCAGCCACAAGGAGAGTGCTAGGCACCCATAGCCAATCTTGACAACAAATTAAGGCTTCCACAATTCTTGGGGTCATGGAACTTCTAAAAGAGTCCAAAACCCTACCACTAGTACTGAATGCAGACTCAGAAGCAACAGTAAAAATGGGAACAGCCAATATGTCATGAGCCATCTTGGATAGAATTGGAAATCTATCTGAGTTTTGTTTCCACCACTTAAGTATATCAAAATTCATATCATCATCTTCTTCTAAAACATCCTCACTCAAATAGATTTCCAATTCACTTCTCTTATTAACTGACTCTCCCATGTCATGCCTATGTTGCTTAAATTTCTGCTTGAATATTGACTTAGGCCTTTGTGAAGCAGCAAAATGAACTTCCATTGGTTGACTCACAGAAGCAGAATTAGAAGTGAAAATATTTGCAGAAGTAGTATGATATAAACATCTATACTCATCAAACAACAATTGCAGCTCATTTTTCACAGAATCAAATAACTCAAGACCTTGCACATCTCCAAACATGGTTTTTCAATGAGAATGCAATGTATTGCAACTTGTTTGTTGGATCAAACACATTAGCAAAGAAAATCAGTTTATTCATTTTTGAAGGATCTCCCCAATACTTGTCAAATTTAAACTTCATTTTCTCAACCATATTTTTGATCTCAAAATCAGAACTTTTACTCATCTCATTCAAAAGAAAATGCAGTTCACATATCTCTTGAAAATGCACCTTTGAAGTTACATACAATGAACCAGAAGTACGAAGAGCAGCAGAATAAAAATATGCAAATTGTTGGCCTTATTGGGCACTTAATCCTTATTTTGATGTTGATTAAAAGTCCTAAGTCAAGTTAATTAACTAATGTTTTAGTTAAGTTATTTTTCAGGATTTTTCCAAGTGTTTCAAAATGCAACGACCGTTACACTTGAGTGCAACGATCGTTGCATGTGTAACGAGCCGTGGGCACTCAGTAACGGGCCATTGCACATGTGAAGAAAACAACCAAAAGTTCCAGTGAGTTACACGAGTTAGGAGTCCATGCAACGAGCCGTGCACATTCAAGTGGAGCAACCTCAGCAAGAAGTAACGAGCCATTATATGTACAACGGTCGTTACAATTCAAACTGTAACGACCGTTACACCTTATGCAACGGCCCGTTACACGATGTCAGACAGCATTTATTGCACGAATTAAAACATTGGAAAAAAGAGAAAATAGTCATAAATGCTTTGGGAGCCTCCCCAACGGTCTGAAATGATAGAGAGGGTATAAAAGCTCATCAGCAACTCATTTGAAAAAAGATCAACAAGTTGGAAACAAATTTTTACTTGCAATCTCTCTCAAAGTGAGTTGTGCTCAAAACTTTCTATTAAATTTATTTTTATTGATTGTAAGAGCCTTGTATGCTCAATTGATTTCCTTGTAAAGCTAGCTCTTGGAGAGTGAGGTTTAGGAATCATTTGTGAAAGGTTTAAATGTTGTCCTAAAGATTAAAACACTTAGGTTCAAGGGTTTCTAGTGAGAGAAATACTTGGGTAAGTTTTATCGGTTAAGCCTTAGGAAAAACCACATTATAAAGGTTTGGTGTTAGCCTTGTAAACACTAGGTTTTAAGTGAGCCTAAGAGAAAAACTCCTTGTAAAGGTTTGAGTGTGAGCCAAAGAAAACACTTGGGTTTTGATCTTAAACCCGGCAAAAGGATCAAAGATAGTGGAATACCGAATTGGAGATTGGGGAGTGGATGTAGGACTTATTGTGTCTGAACCACTATAACTCTTAGTGTTATAGGTGTGTGATTGGCTTAAGCTTAACTCTTTTCTTAGAGTTTTTATTTTTAATTACCAACCAATTCACCCCCCCCCCCCCTCTTGGTGCCTAGGGATTTCAATTGTTATCAGAGCTTGGAGCTTGAAGTTTTCATCATTAAGTGGTCAAGCTAGATTCTAATGGCACAAGAGGTAAGCATAATGGTTTAAAACCATTCTTTGATGGCACCGATTATCCATTACGGAAGCACAAGATGGAATTCTACCTTGATAGTCACACCATTGATCTTTGGGATGTCGTTCTTGATGGTTGGAATCACCCAACAAAGAAGGAAGGAGATAAAGAGGTCCTCATTCCAAGAAAGGAATGGACCAAAGAGCAAAGAGATGCCAATTCCAAGAATCGAAAGGCCGTATCCATTCTTCTAAGCTCTCTTACAAGAGAGGAATGTTGTAGAGTTCAAAGATGTGATAGTACTAAGCATGTGCGGGAAACTCTACAAAATTATCATGAAGGCACTTCTCAAGTTCGTCAATAAAAATGTCAAATGATTATCTATGGATATGAGACATTCAAGTGCAAGCCTCATGAAAAGGTGACGAATATGAAAAATAGAATCATGGATATCATTACCAACCTTAAGAAGCTTAGAAAGATTTACTCCAAAGCCAACATCAATCATAAAATTCTTAGAGCTCTTCGTAAGAAGCTTTAGGGATCAAAAGTGACATCTATCAAGGAAGCCAATGATCTCTCAACATTGACATATGATGAATTCATAGGGAAGCTTTTAACCTATGAGATGGAAAATGATGAAGATGAGAATGTAGACAAGACAAAGTCACTGGCCTTCAAAGCTCAAAAAGAGTAGAAGCTTCATCATCATATAAAGGAGCCACCACCATCATCATCATAGATGTCAAGATGAGTCAAACGAAAGTGAGACCCAACAAGATGAAAGTGATGAAGAAGAGTTGGGTAAGGAGTATGGCATCTTGATGAAGAAAATGGACCACGTTATGAAGAAAAAAGGTAAAGATAACTTCAAAAGATACTTGAAGAAGAAGAACAAACTTGTATGCTTTGAATGTGGGAGAAGTGGTAATGTGAAGAGTGATTGCTTTAAACTCAAAAATGAGCTAAGGGATAGGCACAAGGGCTATAGAGCTCAATGGGATGGAGTGGAAATCGACTCCGACTCAAGCAAGTACAGTGAAGGATATCCTCTTTGCTTCATGGCCTTTGAGGACTCTTCACATGAGGTAATGTAGCAATCTTCTTGTCATAGTGATAATGATGATGATGATGATGGTGAATGTGAATGTGAATGTGAAAAGTTTAAAATGATTGAGGCCTTAAATGATAAGTGCAATTTATTTTTTACAAAAATGAAAATTTATAAAGAAAAATACACTAATCATGAAAAGAAATTAGAGGACCTTAAGGTGCTAGTAAATAATCTTAAATCGTCTAATGATGATCTTAAGAAGGCTTTACAAGACAACCTTAAAGCTCGATCTTCAATTGAGACTCTTGAAAAAGAGAATGACTCATTAAAGAAGGAGCTTGAGAATGTCAATAGCAATATCTCTAAATTTCACAAGGGAAAGGGGGATTTAGACAATCTTTTAATGTCTTAAAGATCCACCTTTACTAAGTATGGACTTGGTTATGAGGGAGCATCTACCTCATCAACCAAACCCATGGTGTTTGTGAAATCCTCTACCATCCAAGCCTCATCATTGGATGCCCCCAAGGTTGAACCTAAAGCTTCAAAGGTAACAACCAAAGGGAAGCCTAATAACATTCATCATAATGAGCCTAAGAAGCTTGAGAAGAGTACACCAAAGGCAAAGGTCAATACCAAGACTAAGGGGAACTCAAAGGATCCCAAACCTAAAGGGAACCCAAAGGGGCCAAAGGCTAAGATTACATCAAAGCCTAAGGCACTCTCTTATGGCTCATTCAAAGGCAAGCCAACATTCCATACCAATGGGTTTGCTAGAGCTCAATTGTAATTTCCGTACCCCAATTTTTTTTTTCTCATGAGCATGGCATGACATATTTAATAAAATATTTTTTTATGAGAAGTTTGTTAGTAGAATTCATTAGAAGATTATTGTGTGTATAGTAAAGTTTATGGAAGTTAGGTTAGAATAAGGACCTAATTGTAGGAAAAGTTAGAGGAGTTATTTATAGTATAAGTTTGAGTGAATGATTAATTGGTTGATAGAATTATCTTTGAGGGCTTGTGGAGATTGACGTGTCATAATAATAATAATAATAATAATAATAATAATAAAATGAAAGAAAGGGAGAGAGGTAGTGGAAAATTTCACCAAACCTTATCCCGTAAGAATTTTGTTTACTCTTCTTCCTATCTCTACATACTCATTTTCTTACTTCTTCTTCTTCTTCTTCCTTTCCTTACTTTTATATATGCCCTCTTTACTCTCCTTACATCAATATTTTCATTATTTTTAAGGCTTTGGAGTGTAGAAAATAATTAAGTGAAGAATGATTGAAGATTAAGAAGCTTGATTAAAGTAAGTATATTTATTTTAGCGAATGAATGTTTGGAATGAGTTTATAGATATTATGAAATATTTTTAATAATAGTTTTGTCATGTATCTGCTCTGTAATGATGTATTGAGAGGTGCTGAGATTGTGATATGCACATGGTTATGTGCTGAGATTGTGATATGCACATGGGAGATATATTTTGTGCTTGTCTAGGCACGCATTTGACACAGGGCACTTGACTGATGGAAGGTGAAGGGAGAAGGGCCGTGCCTATTAATGGAGATGAAGGGTTAGCCAGCAAGTGTGCCTAGAAGAGTTTTGGTTAGGTTGCAGATCAATGTCATGTTCCTGATTACAGACCTAGGGTATGGTGGATTATTATAGAATTGGAAAAGTCACCGAGTTGAATTGAATGAAAAGAAATTTGAGTATATTTATATATTCTTTTACTTGATTATGATGGAAATGTTTATTCAAATTATATATATGTTATGAAAGAATTACAGATTTAATATTTTCAAAGCTTAAATATTTTATGCTTGTTATATTTATTAATTGAGTTTTTCGCTCATTATTTTATTATAAATTTTTCAGTTAGCAAGGTGACAACTCCCGTAAGTGTACGGAATAGTTGTAGTAATAATCTCAAAGTATGAGGTCGATCCACAGGGACAAATCGTATAAAAAAAAATCAAATTTTTGATTAAAGGCACAATATGCAAGAAAAATAAAATGAAAACCCTTGATTGATTTTGAATTAATAAATAAATCAAATAAATTCAAACAACTAAATTAAAGCAAGAAAATAGATTAAAAACTAAAACAATTTAATTCGGTGAATAAATTCAATGAAAACAAACACTAGAGCTCAGGAATTCATCTAGAGGGGTAATTCAATCACTAATTAAAATTCAATTAAGCAAAACTTTA
>CANYLF010234242.1:0-10202 GCA_948193215.1 Bocquillonia castaneifolia
CTAGTAGTATAATCTTTCTATAAATTTATATTTTCATTTGCTTTATCATCAACATATTAGAATTATTAGAATTACTTATATAGTTGACATTTTAAAATATTAATTATTCAATCAAATTAACATTAATTCTAATTATAAAAAACATTAATTCTATAAATTTTAAATCCTTATATCATTAAATTTCTACACAACATTCTATCATTGTTATTTTAAAATAAAATTATTATATAAATAAACAATTATGTATAGAATCTTAAAAAATTGTCATTATGTTTTATTACTTTTATTTTTTTCATATAATTTATAAACATATTAATAAATTTTTAAAGTTTAACCATTATTATACAGTCACTTTCCAATTTATATATTAATTTTTCTAAGAAATTTTAATTAATATGGTTTTTTTTTATTAAACTTGGTAAAATCTTAATTAGAGATATATGATTCTGTATGATCCTACGGTCAATGGGATCTTATGTAAGATCCGATTCGATTTGTATTTTTTAAATCTTAGGATCGTAAGATCCTATGATCCGGATCGAAATTTTAATAAAATCTTATGGTAAATGGGATTCATATAAGATCCGGATTGATTTGTATATTTTGAGTCGTAGAACGATCCTACGATCCTGATCGGGATTTTAATAACTATGCCATGAATAGTTAGATCGGTAGCCTAGGACCGCCCCGCTCCAGTTATTATCCGCCCCCCTCCGGACAGCAGTTGTTGGTACTCCTGCCTTCTGTCATTGTTTTTGCCTTCTGCTAATTATTTTTAGTTTGGTTTCGTAAGCATGAGGAAGACAATCAATTTACAAAACTGCCATTGTAATAATGTGCTGTGCTTTTGTTTTGCAAGCTCTTGAATTCTAATGATGTGCTGGGTTTTTGTTTGATGGGCTTTTGGTTTGAACTTGTATTTTATGGGCTTTTGCTATTGGGTTTATATAGCTAACTAAAATTGTTTTTTTTATTGAATCATAATAGGTCTAATATAGTTAATTTAAAAATTGATATTTAATTGAGTAATGATGTGTCTAAAATTAAAGTTCGTTCTTCATACTATAATCAAATTATTTTTCAATTTTATTCATATTAATTTAATTAATTAAACATTATATTCTACATTTTAATTATATCATATATAAAATATTAAATTAGTCTATTTAAGTATCTAATTAATTTTTAATTGTTGAGATTAAAATAAATTGTAAAATAAATCTTAACTAAGTCAAGACTTATTTGTTACAATATTATTGTATATTAAAATTTAATAATTTAACCAAATGATTATTCACTAGTTAGTATAATTATTATTTTAGTTATTTTTAAATAAGCTTTGATAGAACTTTTTTATTATTTTATTTATTAATTTAAAAAATTCAAGTAAACTAATAAATAAAAGAGCAAAAAATAATTAAGTCATGGTGATAATTTTGAGTATCTTCACACTTATAAGCTGTTTATATTTTTCATCAATCATTTATGTATATTCTATAAAATTTTCAGTAAACAAACATTTTAAAATATTAATGTATATATGTGTATGACCAATTATCATTAATGCAATAGCAAAAAACATTTATGTTCTTATAATTATCATTAATGCAATAGCAAAAAATACATTTATGTTCTTCTTCTCATATTTTCGTGTTCAACAATTACCTCTCACCTACTACTGCACGATTCAGTCTGAACCACACCTCACCCCCTATCAGAAATTTCTGATTCCATCACTGATTATTATATCACGCACACACAACATTATTTGTGATCCACATATAAATTGCTTTAATACTTAAAAAAAAAAAGCTTAATAACCTCGTAAGCAAACTAAGCACTTGACCCACTTTAAAAGCATTATCAAAGTTGACACACCACCACTTTTTTTTTATTTTATTTCCTAAGAAATTACCAATAAAAATAGTATAAAAAAAAAGGAGAAATTGTAGAGACGGGACTACCCTGACCGTCCACACATGCACTGATACGTCCCTAACAACAAAAGCCTAATCCACTCGCTTACTTCGACGTCGCATCACTTTTCTTTCCTTTTTTTCCCTTTTTTTTTTATCTCCTTCTCTTCTCTTCTCTATCTTATTCAGTAACAACTGATCTCCTTCCTGGCGGTTTACATCCAACCTGTAACAGCAAATACCAAACCAACCCACTTTGCGCATTACGCACCCTTCCTCTTCTGCTAAAATACGCCTCCTAATTTCAGTTACTATTATTTGACTTTCCATTACATACTCTCACTGTCTTAATTTTTTTAAATTTACTTATCACTGTCTTAATTTTCTTAAATTATTTATTGTTATTGTAATCATTATCATTATTTATTGTTTTTGAATTTTGCCAGATCTTTGAGATTTGAAAAGGACGCAATAAATCATTCAAAAATAAGATCAATGATTGAGTAAAAAAGGAAAAAAAACAGATAATGGGGTGCGTATACTCAAGAGCCTGCATCGGCGAAGTATGTGTGCCAAGAGATCCACGAATCAAGCATCAAAATCCAAGACAAAGCCGAACAGCAGGTGAAGGTACTGAATTGCCCGTTTTCTCGCCACTTGCAGCTTCCACAGCCTCGCCAGAGTCTGAAACCCGTGACCAAATTCAGCAATTGAACTCCCGTGACCCTGAATTAGGTATCACTAGACTTTCTAGGGTTTCTTCGCAATTTTTGCCTCCTGATGGATCAAGAACTGTTAAACTTCCCTCTGCTAAGTATGAATTACGTTACTCTTATCTTTCTCAAAGAGGTTACTATCCTGATGCATTAGATAAAGCCAATCAAGATAGTTTTTGTATTCATACTCCTTTTGGTACTAGTCATGATGATCATTTCTTTGGGGTTTTTGATGGTCATGGTGAATTTGGGGCCCAGTGTTCCCAATTTGTCAAGAGAAAATTGTGTGAGAATTTGTTAACAAATAGTAAGTTTCATTTAGATGCTATTGAGGCTTGTCATTCTGCTTTTTTAACTACCAATTCTCAGTTACATGCTGATTGTTTGGATGATAGTATGAGTGGTACCACTGCGATTACTGTTTTAGTTAGGGGAAGGACTATATATGTTGCTAATTGTGGTGATTCCAGAGCGGTTATAGCTGAAAGAAAGGGTGATAGTGAGATTACGGCTATTGATTTATCCATCGATCAAACTCCTTTTCGTGATGATGAGTTGGAAAGAGTCAAGATTTGTGGTGCTAGAGTGCTTACTTTGGATCAACTTGAGGGTTTAAAGAATCCTGATGTGCAATGTTGGGGAACTGAAGAAGGTGATGACGATGGTGATCCTCCGCGATTGTGGATCCCCAATGGGATGTATCCTGGAACTGCTTTTACTAGGAGTATTGGGGATTCAATTGCCGAGACAATTGGTGTTGTGGCTAATCCTGAAATTGTTGTTTTTGAGCTTACCCCGAGTCATCCTTTCTTTGTGCTTGCAAGTGATGGGGTTTTTGAGTTCTTATCAAGCCAAACTGTGGTTGAGATGGTAAGGTATCTTATCTGATCTGCAGATTTTTTTTTTCTCCTAATTCAACAATGTGTGGGATACATCGCTATTGAGTTAAGAAACTACCAGTTGATGCTATAATATTAACAAATAATGAATCTTGTAATCCTAAGCTTTAGATAATTGTTGGTGTTGAAATGTTAATAATCTCTTGTTTGATAGGCTGGGATTTGAAATGATAGGATTCATAGATTAAATAATTTAAATACAATGCATTATGTTTTGTTTGGTAGGATAAATTCATTACTGAATACCTGTTTGAGGATGAATTTGAACTACTTAATCACTCAATTTTACTTGAAGTATTTAATTAGATTGCCTGATCAGTTGTTATATTTTACACCTCTAATTTCACTAGATGGAGTGTCTATAGAACACTCACTGCTCATACCTTTTTTACATTCTTTTTTTTTATTTCATGTTCTGATTATTTTCAAGAAACTAATATCAGGGTTCTTTAATTTACTATTTTACTTCGACATTACCAGGTTGCAAAATATAAAGATCCACGTGATGCTTGTGCTGCAATTGTAGCTGAATCTTACCGGCTTTGGCTTCAGTATGAAACTCGTACTGATGACATCACTGTGATTGTTGTCCATGTTGATGGATTAACTGATGTAAGTGTACTTCTTTCTTATATGTGAAATTCTTTGGTAGTATTCACTTGATTAATTTGCTTTGCTTGTGGTTGCATGAATGGTCCTTGTCCTTTTTCTTCTCTCTTTCTCAATCAGAGTGTTGTTGGTCAATCAACAAGGCAAGCTGCTGTCTTACGACCCCCTATTCCTCAAGTTGTAGAGATGACAGGATCAGAATCTCCTTCAATGCTTAGCTGGAGCTCTAGGAACCATCGTGTAAGACATGATATATCTCGGGCACGACTTCGGGCCATTGAGAGTTCACTAGAAAATGGGAAAGTCTGGGTTCCACCATCTCCTGCCCATAGGAAAACTTGGGAAGAAGAAGTAATATTTCTATCTTCTTTTCTGCTTGCATAAACTCGTAGCACATAAAAGTTGTCAGCAAGTTCTTGAAATTTTCAGTTCTGCTAAGTCTATGTTTATGTATGCCTACAGGCACACCTTGAGAGGGCATTGCATGACCACTTCCTTTTCAGAAAGCTTACTGATTCTCAATGCCATGTTTTGTTGGATTGTATGCAAAGAGTTGAAGTCCAGTCAGGAGAAGTCGTAGTTAAGCAGGTTGTATTTCTGTTTCCCTGTTTAGTATTTTGAGTTGCATTGATTATTAGGGTTTTTTAAAAATCTGATCAAGTGCTTTAATGACATTGAGAGGTGACAAGTAGAGAAAAATATATATTCTGTCATGAGATAAATGGATTTCATACTTAATGGAAATATATAAATTTATTTTACCCCTAATACACTAAATGCCCGCTCATGTTTCTGTATTTTGTTTTTGATATGCTAATTACCCTTTTGATAAAATTTTAATAATAATTTTTTTATTATTTTATATTAAATTAAAAGCAATAACTCTTAACAATAAAATATGTTATTATAATAATAAAACATCCAAATTAATATCTAAATATTTTTTATTATAAATAAAAATGCTAATGATGAATTTAACATTAGAGTTTATAAGTATTTATATTTATAAAAAAATATATTTATACACTTGTTTGCATATTTTATCTTTATAATACCATATTTTGATGTTAACTATGATTTTTTTTAATTTTATCTTAATAAAAAATAATTAAAATTATACGGAAAAGTGGTAATTAGTGTAATAAAATAAAATGCAAGGGTAAAAAAAAAATATTTTCCAAATATGAGGGGGCATTTAGTGAATTAGGATAAAACACAGGAGGCAAAATGTAATTACCCATAAGTTTATTAGAGACTCACTGCTTAGATTATCTTAAATGTGTGTATAAATGTCACTGTGGCTGGAATGTTATAGTATAGAACTCTAATGATACTACTATTAAGCAGGGCGGAGAAGGTGATTGCTTTTATGTCGTTGGTAGTGGAGAGTTTGAGGTCTTTGCTACCCAGGTTTGTTTTTCTGTTGACTGAACTCTAGAAAATTTTCATTCCTCTATGAGTACCGATAGGTTGTTGACCAATTATCTGATGGCAGGAAGAGAAAACCGGAGAGGTGCCTAAGGTTTTGCAGCGTTACACTGCAGAGAAGTTATCATCCTTTGGAGAGCTG
The DNA here is from genome assembly GCA_948193215.1 of Bocquillonia castaneifolia. NCBI lineage: Eukaryota > Viridiplantae > Streptophyta > Magnoliopsida > Malpighiales > Euphorbiaceae > Bocquillonia > Bocquillonia castaneifolia. Next base: position 5,711 of record CANYLF010234242.1, read on the forward strand.
GCACTAATGTTGGTTATGTTTTTTTTGTATATATATCCAAAACTATTTTGCTATTATTTCCCATGACTTGAAAAAAAGAGTTGTTTGAAAATGGAATACGATTTGATGTTGGGAAGTGGTTGATCGTCACGATCAAATTGATCACGAAACCTAATAAATAGCTCAAATGTCTGCAAACAGTTCAACTCCTCCCATGTTCTCATTTGTACCTCACGCCTGACTTACCTTTTTTGCTTGGTTTAATACTATGTTTTTATTCTGTCAATAATCTTCATTGTCATGCATGACAATGTAGGTATAATAAGCCACTCCAGGCCTCTGTTCGCGCTGTGACCAGTGGAACCCTATGGGCTTTAAAGAGAGAAGATTTTCGTGGAATTTTGATGTCAGAATTTTCTAATTTGTCATCTCTGAAGTTGCTCCGCACTGTGGATCTTCTTTCCAGGTTGACAATCTTGCAGCTGAGTCACATTGCAGATTCTCTTTCTGAAGTTTCCTTCTCAGATGAGCAGACACTATTTGATGGGGTAAAACCTTACTCTCTCAAAAGTTTATATGCTTTCTGTTAGTTTAGATTACCTTTTGACATTTCTTTGTTGTGAATTTGCAGAATGAGGGGCCTTCTGGATTGTACATCATCCAGAGGGGAAAAGTGAGACTTACTTTTGATGCGGAAGCATTAAGTAATCAAAATGTTGGAAGTTTGAAGTCTGACAATCAAAAAGAGGACAGTATTCTATTAAGTGGTAAAAAGCTCTCATTAGAAAAGACAGAGGGAAGCTATTTTGGTGAATGGTCTCTTCTTGGTGAACACATTGGGTCACTAAGTGCAGTGGCTTTGGGTGATTGCACTTGTTCCATATTAACAAAAGAAAAATTTGATTCCGTTGTTGGTCCTTTGACAAAGCTTTCACAGGATGTTGAAAAGTACGTTGTTACGCCGTGGGTGACTGGCTTTTAATTCTGAGCATTAACATTATTTTTAGTTGGATTTATTATGGTCATTTGATTACTTTTGATCAAAAGTATTTCATATCCCTGATATCACTGATTAATATAATTAGGTCGAGGGGGTCTTCATCAGATATTTCCAAGGAATCCATTGAAAGTACTGATACTTTGGATCCTTCTAAAGTTCAACTCTCTGATATGGTAGGGGGCTCTGTTCTGTATGTGGTTTTACTGCCTAGATCATATACTTAAAAAGTCAGCTATTTCTTCTATGGTCTAAACAGTGCTTTCCATGCAGGAGTGGAGGACTTGTTTGTACACCACTGATTGTAGTGAGATTGGACTTGTCCTGGTGAAGGACTCAGGTTGGTCCCAAATAATGCATATAATCCATTGTTTCTCGCACTGGATTCGTTTTGTTTATAATATGTCAGCTCGTTCATTGGCTGGTCTTAAACGTAGCCATACAAGTCAAGGGATATCTCATTGTTTATGAACTTGTGCTACCATATTACTTTCTTGGGAATTTGATACAGAAGAAATATGTTGGTCACTGCAATCTGTCAATATTAACGAAACTTTCATTGGCTGCCAGAAAATTTGCTTAGCTTGAAAAGATTTTCAAAGCAGAAGATCAAAAGACTGGGAAAGGAGGCACAAGTTTTAAAAGAGAAGAATCTAATAAAGAGTATGAGCCGGTCAGCTTGTGTGCCACAGGTTCTATGTACTTGTGCAGATAGAATATATGCTGGCATATTGTTGGATACATGCTTGGCTTGTCCTTTGGCTTCAATACTTCACACACCACTTGATGAAACATCTGCACGGTTTTGTGCTGCCTCCGTTGTTGTTGGTTTAGGAGATTTGCACAAGGTATGTTACCTGCAAGTCTACATTACCTGGAAGTCTCCCTTCTTCAATAATTTGATTCCAGCTATAATTATTACAGTTTCTGCTGTCTCTTTTAATTTGGTTTTCAGAATGGCATTCTCTACAGAGGTGTGTCATTAGATGTCTTGATGTTGGATCAAACTGGACATATACAGGTTGGTTCTCATCTATGCTTTGCTTTCAAGCTGTTGGCTAATCAAGGTCATGCTTCTGAAGATGGATATAGTCTATCCTTCCTATTTTTCATGGATGGCAAATTGCATGGACTTGTGTTGAATTATTCACTCGTTATCTTCTTCTGTATTGTAGCTAGTGGACTTCAGATTTGGGAAAAGGTTATCTGGTGAGAGAACATTTACAATTTGTGGAATGGCAGATTTTTTGGCTCCAGAGATAGTCCAGGGAAAAGGGCATGGTTTCACTGCTGATTGGTACAGTTTCTGTCATGGTCAATCGTTTAGTTTACCAGATGCCACGCCATAACAATCAAAAAAGTCTCACTGATTGGTGAAGTCTATTCACTTTTGTTGGTACGTGCAGGTGGGCATTAGGAGTCTTGATTTACTTCATTCTCCAAGGTGAAATGCCATTTGGATCATGGAGAGAAAGTGAGCTTGATACGTATGGAAAGATTGCAAGAGGACAGATAAACCTCCCTCCTACATTCAGCCCAGAAGCTGCTGATCTTATCACAAAGGTTTTGTTTTCAGTTATCGACTGCAATTTTTGTATTTTAAAAATCAAACTTTCTTTCCTGTGAAATATAACTTGTGTATCACCCCCATTCAGTTACTTTTAGTGGATGAGGGTGCTAGACTTGGAAGCCTGGGTTCTGATTCTGTCAAAAGTCATCCTTGGTTTGATGGTGTTGACTGGGAAGGGATCAGAAATGGTAGCTCCCCAGTTCCTCATGACATAATGTTTCGCGTTACCCAACATTTGGAAAGCCATACTGAGGTCTGCGCTGTTCCCACATCTTCCCCATCTCACGATGAAGATGATCTCAATGTTCCTGAATGGCTCGACAACTGGTAGAAGAATGATTTATATGCACGATAACTTGTCCTCTGCCTTTTTGAAGGAGCTGTGTTCTCCCCAGCGAGACTGACTTTTTGTCTGGTATGTACAAAATTGGGGGCCAAGGACTCGCAAAATCCATTGATAAGCGAAGGCAAGCTGCAGATCATGATAAGCGAAGGCAAGCTGCAGATCAGAATGTGGCCGGAAGCCTATAAATATTGTTTCATTAGTAAATGATAGAGTTGGCAGTGGCAGATCATCTCGTCTGGGTAGTTGCACTAACAAATTCAATAGTGGTCAGCTAAGAGATTTGATTCTCAGTTTAGTCTTCTTCTTTGGTGTATTTGTACACTTCTGTAAATACGTATATACGTATGTAAATGGGTGAGGGTTTCTTTCTTCTAGAAATGAAATTCTAGATTTATACACCATATTCTTCCCATGGCTGCTGGAGTAATTTGATTGGCGCAGCCAATGGCATTTTAATTTCTTTTCCTCGTACATTCTTGGCACGGTAGATATCTTTCATCTATTTACTTGTTTGAGAACTATCATGTTGAGAGAGAATAATAAACAAGTGAATTTTATTTTGCAATATTCTTGAGATATGCACTACTAGTCTAGTTATGCTTTATTTATATAAATAAATTATAATTATTTACAAACAATAAAACTAAATTATAATAACCAAATAAAAATTCAAATCTATGAGTCATTGCAAATTGATAGTAGATATAAATATTTAAACAAGACATAATAAATAAAAATATCAAAAATATAAATTATAAAAAATTTTAATTAAAAAATTTAATTAACAATAAAAATGACATTATTTTTTTAGGGGGAAAACAATATTGTTTTGATGAGTGGAAGGTTTAGCTTAATTTTGCTGACTCATCAGGTCTCTTGCTGATTAGGAATCGGGTAAAGCCACGTCATCATACTTGACCATCAGATTCAAAAATTATCACCATAATCCCATTTTAAAGAAAAATTAGAAAGTATAGGTTAATTTTGCTTAAACGTTAATGTACACGACATAACTTAAAAAAACTTGAAAGTACAAGATTTTTTTTTGTAATTTGACTTTAATTAAATTTTGCTAACTCATCAGATATTTTACTGACTAGGATTCCGGTGATGCCACGTCATCATACTCAGCCATCAAATTCGCTGGAATCCTATTTTAAAGAAAAATTAGAAAATACCGGTTAATTTTACTTAAACGTTAAAATACAGGACATAACTTACAAAAACTTGAATGTACATGATTTTTTAGTAATTTGGCCTTCAAGTTTTTATGTGAATAGATTTATTATTTGAATCATTAGTACTTTTATATTGCGGATATTGTTCAGATTCAATTTGATATTAAAAAAATGATATTATATTAATATTTAATACTTTATTAATATATCACTTCAATCCTGCAATCCTCATACTGTAAGCTCAAGGCTTTCAGGATAAGATTCAATCCTCAAACTGTAAGCCAAGAAACGGTCCTCCTGACCTGGGAAGGCTAGTTCTTTTGGACTGAATCTAAAGAGACTGCCGAGCTAGTTCTTTTGGATTACTAGATGAACAGATCGTGATTCAAGATTTCATAGTCAAGAGATGATCAGAAGAAGAA
>CANYLF010234347.1:0-12393 GCA_948193215.1 Bocquillonia castaneifolia
ATATCATTCATTTCAATTCCCCTTTTCACTTTTCTAGGGGTTTCTCATACATTTCAAATCTCAAATCTTGGGTTACTAATTCCTAACCAAACACTTAGACAATCCAGCTCATTACCAAGCCAAACATAATCAACCAATCAACCAACAACCAAACAACAATCACCTTAACTTAACAATCAACCATTTCATGTAATCACATAGTCAAATCAAATCAACAATTTAATCAACAATAATCACAATCATATCATCTTAGCACAATTCAATACTTTCCTCACAATTCCACCACAAATCAAATTTCTCAACAAAATCACCTCATTTCCATTTTGATCTCAATGATCTCATTTCAATTTCTCATCAATCATCACTTTCCTCATTTTCAAACCACATCACAACTTTCAATTCATTACTCATTTCACTCACAATGTCAATTACAATCAAATCACAACATTTTCATTCTCATTTCAATATTTTATCAAATCCTTTCCTCATCTCAACCAAATCATGCATATCAATCACATTTACGTAATAAATGTTAATCAAATACTTTCTTTTTCTTCAAATCATTCAATTAATAACTCAATTCATAATTTATCAACAAAACCACACTATTAATTACCAATTCTTGTTAATTTATAATATATAATCATAATAATCCAAATCAAGCTATTCAAGCAATAATAGAATTAGTAGTAATAATTATTTAGTTATAACTCATGAAGATCATCATCAAACCTCCTTTTCTTCAATCCCTTTTGCTTTAGGGCTTCCCTAACACATTTATTCATTCAAATCATCAATTGAACAATTAAACATAGAATTAACACTCGAATATCTCTTTTAAAAACATTAATTCCATCCTAAAACATTCTTAACCAAAAACCCCCAAAAATCATATAAACCTTAACATAAAAACCAACACAAAGAGGAGTAAACTTACTCAATTAAGCTTCTAATCCTCTAATTAAGCTTCTACTTAAGATAAGCTCCTCTAATCTTACTATAATCTTCACTTAGAAGCTTTAAAGCTTCAACAATGGAGTTTGGAAGTTGAAGAAGAAAAGAAGAAACGTGAGAGAGGAAAGAAAAATTGAGAAAAAGTGTGTAGGATTTCTTTGGTTTGTAGAGATTGTCCACTAACAATATTTTATTATTATAACTACTATTCCATTGCCACTTATCCACTCCCATCTCAAGCCACTTGTCATCTTTTTCTTTTATATATATATATATATATAATAGATGTAAGACACTTGTCCCCCTTCTAGAAACACTTTTCCTACACAACCCCTCAAAATAATTCTACAAACTCTTTCATCCAACTCTCATACTTCTTTTACAAATAACTCTTCTAACTTTTCTTACAACTAGGTCCTTATTGATCTATACTTCCATAACTCACAAATTTGAATCTTCCAAAGAATATTATGCACCATATTACACATAATTATACTTAAGGATACACAATTAATAGAAATTAACCATATTAATAATCCTATTGGTCACCAAAAGATAATATTTGACCTTTAATCAAAAATTAAAGAAAATTTACCAATAGCTCCTCAAATATTCAAACACTACCATATAACCAACTCCAACTATTATTTCTTTCAATTACAACTCTCCCACATAATCTTCAATGAATAAGCCACAATTAACAAAATTAAACTTACTAATAATGCCGATTAACGACTAATGTGAATAATTAAATTTGAGGATGTTACAACAGGCCTCAACGAATTTTCGATACTGGCCAGTATTAGAGTTTCAGGTTTATAATTCTGATTTCTGTTTCTTAATTTTTTTTATTTATTTCTTTGTTATATTATTTCTATTCCTATTTTTGGATTGTTATTATTATTACTACATTATATCTAACAGTAAGGTGGGAAGAATTGCGGTAAAAGAATGGCGGGTTGAATAGCATCGCTCACCCAAAAATGTCCATCCCTTTGATATCAAATTCTTCGGCCTTCTTCACCAACTAAATCATCAATGATGTAAACTGATACTAATATTGGATTAGATCGGTCATTACATACAAAGTTAATTGATGAGATTTTATTTTGAAAAATCAAATTTATCAAAAATAAATAAATTTTAAATTTACAAACAAATTGTTTGTTTTAAAAAAATCTCAACCTTGGGTGAAACTATACAATAACCTATTAATATTAATAACTAAAAATCAACTCCGAATGAATCTAATAACAAAATACCAGTGAAAGAAAATGCCAAGATGTACTATAACAGTTTTAAAGCACATATGAGGAAAAACTGAACAAATTGAAAAAAAAAAATCAAATCAAATTGAATTGAATAGTTTTTTTTTTATAGAAAATGTTTTGGGATAATTTAAAAATTAGGATTTTAATTTAGGATTGATTGTATAGGTCTTTCAATGCGTGTGAAAATACACTAACTATATTTTAAAATATAAAAAATTATAAAAGTATAACCAATATACATAAAAATACAATAAATATTTATAAAAAATTAAAATAAAAAATCTGGCCAAACTCAAACTGAAATTTGAATTAACCGAACCATTGATTTCTTAAGTCAAATGAATTAATTTGATGTCAAATGATGAAAACCAAAAACCAATTAGTTATATTTCAAAATAAAACCAATCAGACCATCAATACACACCCCTAGTTTTAACTTTTAAGCGTACCCAGATTGCGTGATTCGCAACTTCAAGCATCATAAGATCCTTTGAGGAACTGACTCACAAGTCCGCAAGTGTTGTCATACCTAAATGGCTAAATGAACAAACCATTCATTTTTTTTAGGTGTCATGAATATGATACAACAGTGGCGTCATCTAATCAACCGTATCCAGATATTGTCAAATAGTATATATTTTCCCATCTTTTCTAGTCCTCTATCTTTTTCCCAATTCACTAATTAAAAGATTATGCCACAAATTAACAAATCAATTCAATTGTTATTAATTTATGATGATTATAAGCATTTGAAATTAACTTGGGTTACAGAGTGAGAGTAAAAAAAAGAATGGCCAGTCGGTCCAACCGGTGGTTAGAGAATTTTGTAGCCCATTGCATGGGTGAACACGTATATGGATGGATGTTATGATAATTTGTCATGAAGTTGTTTATCATCCAGTCTAGTCCAGTCCTTACAATAATTTGTATGTGGAAGGAAAAAAATTAAAATGGAGGGGAGAAAAGAGGATGTGAGAATAGGAGCAAACAAGTTCCCATAAAGGCAAGCTATAGGAACGTCGGCTCAGATAGAGAAGGACTACAGGGATCCACCGGCTGCACCACTGTTTGAACCAGCTGGTGAACTCAAGTCCTGGTCCTTTTGGAGAGCTGGGATTGCTGAGTTCATGGCCACCTTCTTATTCCTCTACATCACTGTTTTAACTGTCATGGGCGTCAACAGGTCACCTAACAAGTGTGTCTCTGTTGGTGTCCAAGGCATCGCTTGGGCTTTTGGTGGCATGATATTTGCCCTCGTTTACTGCACTGCTGGTATTTCAGGTCTGAGAGTTTCCTCGGCTTCTTCTTCTTGACATTAATATTTGTTTGATGTGAGACTGCTAATGATTTCTTTTCTCCTTAATTTATTAGGCAAGTGGGCACATAAACCCAGTAGTGACGTTTGGTCTTTTCTTGGGACGAAAGGTGTCCCTGATCAGAGCTATCTTCTACATGGTGATGTAGTGTCTTGGTGCTATATGTGGAGCAGCGGTGGTGAAGGGGTTCCAGCCAACATCATATGAGACTGTTGGCGACGGAGCTAATGTGGTGAACCCCGGGTGTAGCAAAGGTGGTGGCCTTGGTACTGAGATTATTGGTACATTTGTGCTTGTCTACACTATTTTCTCTGCTACTGATGCCAAGAGATGTGCTAGAGACTCTCATGTCCCTGTAAGTTTCTTAATTAATCCCATCACTAGGGCTAGCTAATTAAGCATAACAAACTATGACCAACTTTTTAGGTGATATAGATCGGTACTGTCTAGCTATAACCATGAAACTGGACTCTGATTTTATAATTGAAAGTTACTGCTTGATGATTGAATGAATTAGAAGCAATGAAGACCAAAGTTCAAAATTTGCAGTTGCATTTTAATTTATACTATCTTGTAATAGTAATTTTTTTCTCGATATGCATGCTTCTCATCAATGTGGACTCTGGTCGGTTCCTTTCTTTGACGATGAATGTCAAATACTGGCGCCACTGCCAATTAGGTTTGCGGTGTTTTTGGTTCACTTGGCAACCATCCCTATTACTGAAACAGGCATCAACCCTGCTCGGAGCCTGGGAGCTGCCATCATCTACAACAAGGACAATGCATGGGATGATCATGTAATTAATTGGGACTTATTATTTATACTTGGCTATTTGTTTGCTTCTTTGATTACCGAACATATTTTCTGCTATGATTAATCTTGATTTTCCATCTCTGGCTTCAGTGGGTCTTCTGGGCAAGACCTTTGATTGGCGTTGCACTTGCTGCATTGTACCACCAGATAGTTATCAGAGCAGTCCCATTCAAGTCTAGAGCTTAAGCACCACCACCTTTCACTACCCTGTTATGTTTCTTGTACTGTTATATATATATCCTTGTATTATGTTCCTTCTAATTTGCTTCATGTTACTTGATATTGGAGTTGAACTTTTAATTATATTTGTGGGGAACTTTCATAATGCAGGAGATATATGTCTTAGTTTTGGAAAATTCTTGTGGTGCATATAAAATTATGGAATAGTTGTAAATTAATGTCGGAGGTTAATGCACTTGTTGAATGTGGATGCAATTATTAGTTCATAGTTTTTTGTTGGAACATGAATCTAAATTTCTTTGCAAATGGTACGCTTGCTTGTTCTATTTACGGGCCGGACTTAAATGGGATGTAATAGAGTAGCAGATATTGGGTTAGAATTAGGCCCAATACCATGTAACAGAAAAATGACATCTTTCTAGAATATCAATAGAATGAGGGACTAAGGGGACACTTGTAAGAAATCTAGCAGGTGCTCCCAAAACCCTAGATTCTTTGAACATACTATATAAAGAATAGTACAATGATATATGAGGTAATTCTATTCTTCTAAAACCCTAAATCCTTCTATTCTCTATTTTCTTGGTACTATTCACTGACTTAAGCATCGGAGTACGAACGGGACCCCCCAAACCCGACGTATTCTAACTTGTTATTTGTGTTGCAGAGACCCGCTGAACAGCAGTTGAGACCCGCTAGACAGACACAGAGATCCGGAAGTAGAGAGTAGATTCGCATGGATGATCCAAATCCATCAATTATCATTATTATTATTGTTGTAGTAATAATTGTTGATGTTATTATTATTTACTTAAGTATACTTACTGATTAATATAATAATATTTGTTGCTTTTTTTTTTCAAACCTGCGTAATAAGCGGGCATAACGACTAGTTTTACTATAATCGGGTCAAATTCTATAATATTTATATGGAATTTCTTAATGCCAAAATTAAGTCGGCCTTACTATATAAGATTGTGTAATATGTCTCTTAATCAAATACAGTCATGGATAAGTTAGACAGTTTGGCCTAATAATCGAGGTTTCCCCAATTCGGACTATAATGATATAGAATTATTAAAAAGCAGTTTTATGACTTATCCGTGATTAAATTATAAAAAATATTTATATTAACATTAATAATAATAACAATTCTGATTCTGACAGTCTAATAACGGGATGCAATTAAAAAAAAATCGCGGGTGTCAAATTTACTTGGTAACGATTTGCCGGACACTCAAAAGAAAAATTATATGAATGGCTTAAACCATGGGTGGGTAAAAAAACTGATCAAACTGATAATCAAACTGAAAATTGGAAAATCGAACCGTATTTTATGGTTAATTGGTTTATCGGTTTAGGTTTAGGTTGAAGGTTTCTAAATTTTATGGTTAATGGTTTAAGGGTAATAATCTCCCCAAGTCACTACCCTTTTATTGGATTGTAAAATGGTTACTCGTTTTCAATTCGTTTCAATTCAATCACTAATGTTCTATTTTATTTTAATTTAAGGTCACCCACCGAAATTAAACCAAAAATTGCTAACGTGATAGCCTGAGAGAGAATATTCTCCGAATATTCTGTCGCGTCAGCTACCCATCATCTGCTACGTCAACTTTAGGTAATACACCCCCAGGTCACTATCCTTTTATTGGATTTCAAAACGGTCACCCATTTTCAATTTATTTCAACTTGATCACTAACGTTCTATTTTATGAATATTAGATGAAAATTTGTTAAAATAATTTTTTTATGAATATTTAAAAATAGCATATTGTCTTAATTAGATTTTTGTAAAAAAATTATATCATTTTCATATGTTTTATTTTTTTATAATTTATTTCATTTTTCATTAAAAAAATTTTAAAAATAATTTTGACGCAAATTATTTTTTTTAATTTTTTAAATTTGAATTAAATATTTTATAACTCACATATAAATATTAGATGAAAATTTAAAATGAATTTTTTTTATGAATATTTTAAAAAATTATAATTGACATTTTTTTTGAAAATATAATATGTATTACTTGAACAACTTTTTTTTTTGAAAATAACCTGAACAACTTTAATTATAAAATTTGCATGATATAGCTAATTTCCATGTATTTAATAAATTCCTAGTTCATTAGTATTTTTTTTATCGTGTCTTAATTAGAGGTATATATATTGAAGGCGCTGTTATCGTATTGTATTTACCGATATTATTAATTTGATTAAGAACCTGATCAGATAAAGCTATTCAATATTAAATTCAATTCAATATTATCGAGGGATTATTTGTGAATTAAATAGATTAGATATTATCTAGTGAATATTGAATTGCAAGTTTTCTTCTTGAACCAATATCAATATTTTTATGGATTGAGGGTATTCTTGATTCAAAATTGCTTCCAAGTCATGCGCAAACTTAAATTTGCCTGCTAAAGGAGTGACGATCCAAAATTTGTATAGTACAATCTGCCATTTGCTATCAAAGAATTTGTTTTTTTTTTTTGGTAAAATACTATCAAAGAAATTTTTTAAATTTTCGTTTAAAAAAATTATAATTGACATTTTTACACCTATTTAATTAAAAACACAAATTTTAAGGATTAAATTACTAATTTTTCTTAACTTTTCTTACTAATGGGGGCGTGGTTCAAGTGGTAAAACCACTAAGGCTTGCAAGCTTGATGTCTAGAAATTGAGAGTTCGATCCTTAGGGCCGCATGGGGAGAGTGTGTTTCCAAATGGAACTCACTCGACTGGGATTAGTCGGAGCTCCAAATGAAATTTCGGATACTCGGAATAATAACAATTATAAAAAAAAACTTAATTGATACTGTATTAACCATTCATTCCTTAAACATGTGGCCAAGATGTTAAAGGAAAATAGAATTGGTGAGGATGTATGTGGGCTCTTTTGGGCTTCAAATTTAGATAGAAAAGTTTTTTTTCTAAACAGAGCTCCAACTCCTCTCTCCCACTTGAGGATATAAATATTGAGGCTTACCCGAGTTCAAAAAAATTATTAAACCAAACCAATCCAAAACTTTTGGTTTACTATCTTTTTGGTTTGAAAATTAACAAATCAATATTATTTATTTTAGTTAGCGTATTAGTGCTAGACTATTTAAATCAAACCATGTACACCTCTATAGACTAGGAACGACCTTAAGTACTAATGTGCAAATAAAAAAAATAGAACATTAGTGATTAAATTGAAACAAATTGAAAATGGGTGACCGTTTTGAAATCCAATAAAAGAATAGTGACCTGGGGGGTGTATTACCCAAAGCTGACGTGGCAGATGATGGGTAATTGACGTGGTAGAATATTCGGAGAATATTCTCTCTCCGGCTGCCATGTCAGCAATTTTTGATTTAATTTCGGTGGGTGACCTTAAATTGACATAAAATAGAATGTTAGTGATCAAATTGAAATGAATTGAAAACGAGTGACCGTTTTGCAATCCAATAAAAGGACAGTGACCTGGGGAGTTTATTACCCCCAAAGTTTCTTTTGTGGTCTTGCCTTTATGCTAAAAAAAAAAAAGACATTCAAAACAATAGGCGTTCTTTGATAAACTAAAAATAAACTAATAAAGCATCGAATTGTAATGTCAATTTCAATAATTTGTTCCATAACATTAGTTGTTGAAAATTTTAACTTTCTTTATTAAATATCTTAAAAATTTTAACTCTATTTTTTAATTTTTAATCATTAAAATATACAATCAAAATTATAAGTAATTTTTAAAAATTAATTTTAACTATATATAAATAAACTTATAAAAAACTATCTATAAATAAGAGTGTAATAGTCAATAAATTAAAGGCTAACTATAAAGGTAAAAAAATTATTTATTAACGATAAATTAATAATAATTTAAATTTATATAAACTATCTATCAAATAATATTGAATATTAAATTAAATGTTTTGACTTATCATTTTGAGTGGTTTATGACTTAATTAATCAAACTAAGTTGACATTAAGTTATGTTATCAAATATGACTTAAAAAAAATAAGTGTCGAAAATTTTAATTTAAATAATAAGTCATGTTATCAAACACAATTTGATATTGAAAAGTGATTAAGAAATCAAATTGACTAAATCAAATAAGGTTATTATTATTTAAAATTACTTTTAAGTACGATTTTTTAATATCAAAACATTTAACAAACACAATTTTTGAAAATATTTAAAAATTTAAGATTATCATTTTACCCTTCTTGATTTAAATCAATTTGATTCACATAATTTGATATTATTAGATTTAAAAATAATAAAATATCATTCAAAAAAGCCCTAATCACTATAAAACCCTTATACCCATGACTTTGTGACAGATTTTTCCAATATTTTGCAAGCCTTTTCGTAAACGATTAAACTTTAGAAGTTATAACAATCTTATCTAGGGTTCGTCTACTGAACTTTGGAGTATCATTACTCCATAGTTTATATTTTTTTATTTTAACTTTATACAAAGTTATAATTATTATATAATTTCTTTCTGAATATTTTATATCATCAATATAATTTTTAAAAAATTTTTTTTTTGTTCTTTTTTTCTTAAGTTTTTAACGGTATGTGAAAAATACAGTGTATTCTATAGACCAATAAAACTAGTTTTTTTTAAAAAAATTAATTTTATATTTATAAAACATAATATATAGTGAGAGTTCACGATAATTAATAATTATATATATTTTTTAAAAAATTAAATAAAAAATTGGGACTTCGAATGTAATGCTATTTTGAGGTACCATATCGTTAGCCTTTATCTAGATGTATATTATTTCACTATAAAATAGTAATAAAAATATAAGAATTGTTTTTTTAATTTTAATTAGTTAGGTATTATAATGTCCAGTGTCATTTTATTTTATTATATTAAAAGGTTGAAAATAAATATAAAACATAATCAATTTTTTATTTAATTCATAAAAAATGATCCAATTTTAATTTATTCTTTGTCAGTTCAATTTTTTCTTATTTTATTCTCATGATACTTATTTGATATATTTTACATCCAGAAAGTCACTGTCACGACCCATTTCCGGGATCATAACCGGCGCTAGGGAACGGGTAAGCCATATGCCACCGGAACCCGTAGCAAGCCTATATAATATATCCACTGAACTTTCATAACACAATAACAACCCAACCACTCATATCATATAAATAATAATCAAAGGCTGAATTTCCCCCCAATATCTTTAGGTAGGGAATTCTCCAAACAATCAACAAATAAAATAAAATTGTATCATCTTTTATCTATCACTAGAAACACACTAGAGTGACTATCATCATGCCAGACAAGTCAAACAAATAACAATCCATACTAGAAACCCAAACTATACCGTCACTACAACTCTAGAGTACAAATATAGTAACACTCATGAACATGATCAATACATAGCAGTAACTCACAGAGGATGAATGCGAGTCTCTACGGATCCACAAGAAAAGAACAAGTCTGTGCTCTTGTAAAAAAAATGGTTGAGGGGAGTTAGACTTCACTGAGCAAGTTATATCAAGTCTATTTTAAATAATCGCTATGCATGCAAAAATATTCTTTCTCATAATAATAAACATCAAAATCACATAACAAGGAGAGAGGAAAGAAAGCAGAACACCTAAACCCAAGTTCCCATCTAAAGCCTCTCATTTCAGGCCACTGATTCCAATAAACTGGACCACAGCCAACTTTATACACATATCCACATTACTCCCATTACTTGTCCAATATATACCAGTGCCACGAGAGCCTTTAGGCATCATAACTAGGACTACCCTAGTTCTGAAAAGGTCTCAGTCTAATTCTCTTAACCAAACAAGTTACCAGCGCCACGAGAGCACTTTGGCACCACAACCGAGGCTACCCTGATACCTTTAATATCACATATGTGTGCCCCGAGAGCCTTTGGCATCCCGACCGGGGTTAGCACACCTGAATATATTATTTCACATTTACCGAACCATAACATACCTAATTCCCGATCAACATCATGTGCACATGATCCTGGTGCCGCTGACCAGGAAACTCATTCCACTTACCTCCTTTATTCCCCCAATATATCAATCAAAATCAAATAATACCATATGTATATTTAAATCATTATATCCTCTAACATATATATATATATATATATATATATATATATATATAAACGCATATAATTAAATAAGTCAATAAAATGTTCAATTTATATAAAATATTATTTATGATTTAATATGCATGAATTTCTGTAACGAAAATATAATGAATGCATGTAATTAAATAAAATAAAAATGATATAACTCACAGAACTGTTGATCACACAGCGTCCTACTGTTCTGTAGTAGGATCACTACGAGCCTAACGATCTATACAAATTAACATAATAATTTTATGAGAAACAACACAAGGAAATCCTAAATAAAGGTTTAGAATCCTATTACGACGTCAAAAACCTAGTTCTAACCTAGACACGTTTATCGAGACAAATCTATCAAAAATTCGGCAGCATCTCCCCTATAATACGGATATCTCTCCACCACAGTGGAGCTCGTATCTACAAACAAATGCACTTCTATAACCAACACCACATACCGGGCCCATTCAAATACCCGGATTTACCAACATCGATCTCATAACAATAATATATAACATTTTATATCCATATTTGTATTATACTTATCACACCATATTATCTATCAATTTATATTCATATAAAGTCCATCAACATCCTTCATAATCA
The DNA here is from genome assembly GCA_948193215.1 of Bocquillonia castaneifolia. Lineage (NCBI taxonomy): Eukaryota > Viridiplantae > Streptophyta > Magnoliopsida > Malpighiales > Euphorbiaceae > Bocquillonia > Bocquillonia castaneifolia. The sequence continues at coordinate 11,264 of CANYLF010234347.1, forward strand.
TATTTATCAGTCTGACATACGTATAGTCCTAACTCGGATTATAATTCGATTAATTAATTAACCGGCCTATATTATCCGAATTAATTCCAAATCAATTCCATTATTACTTATTTAACATTCTAACAATAGTTTTAAAGCCTGAACATACAAATTAAACACTTAACATGCATTTTCGGGACTTCCATACACCGCGTTATAACTTCTGAGATTTTTAATTTAAAAACTACACATTATTTGCCTATCTAATCTTTATAAAAGTTGTCCGAAATAATTTATATTATTTTATAAAAATAATTTGGAGGCTCACCGGAGTAGGACCCATAGCCACCGCAGACTGAGGCGCGTGGGGCCCACTCTCTGCCGTCTGTGGTGGCCGGTTGGCCACCAAACTTACCCAGCAGGAGCGTAATCTTCCCAAAAGCCCTCCAGCAACCTTCACATGCCACCAGTTGTAGCAGGGAGAGCAGATCGGGGTTGGAAAGCCAACGGCGGTGAGATTTCCTCCCTCCTCCATTCACGGTGATTCTGGCCTCCTCCAAGACACAAACCAATCCTTTCCCACATTTTTGGATGCTCTGAACTCGATTTTGGTGGTTTGGGAGCTTGAAAATGGCCGAAAATTGAAGAACGACAATGACCGATTTTGTGTCAACTTTTGATGCTCTGATCTCTCAATTCTGGCAACATCAGCCTTTGATTTTGGTGTCTTTGGATAGGTCTCTTTGAGTACAACAATTTAGGCTCTTGAATCACTTGAATCGGTGACCGAATGAGGGAGAACCGACGGTGAGAAGATCAGGTGCTATAGTGATAGTTTGAGAGAAAACTGAGGGCTTGTACAGTAATTAATCTTTAAATTTTTGGTTTTACAATTAAGCCCGACAGCTGATGTATGTATATAATCTGTAGTTTTTAGTTTTTCAGTTTAGTCCTTTTCTTCAATTACTCCCTATTCCGAACTCAGATCAATCTCAAAGTTTAAACATAACTTCGTATAATATTTTAACACTTTCATGTAGAAAATTATATTAAAATAACATTCTGAACTATTATTTTTAATTTTTGAACATAAACTCATTTAATTTAATATCAGATCAATTAATTAAATTTCGAAAAAAGTAAATTTATTT
>CANYLF010234406.1:0-14238 GCA_948193215.1 Bocquillonia castaneifolia
TTCTTCTTAAGTTCTCCCTAACACTTTATTCAATAGTAGAATTCTCTACTAACTCCACTATCTATTAATCCCTCTTATCCTTTTCTTATTATTAATATGATTTCAAAAATTCTCATTGGCTAATTAAAAAGTAACTTTGAATTATCAACCAAATTTAAAGAAAAAATCCAATTTCACCCTCAACAACAAATCTACTCCCTAAAACACCTCCAAACTAATATTATTAGCATTTATACCCCTCCTACACATGATTATGCTTAAGGATGCATAATTAATAAAAATTAACCACATTAATGATGCTAATTAATTACTAATGCATGTAATTATGGATGAGGATGTTACAGTATATGTGTGTGGCTTATGCCTTAGGAATTAAACACCAAAATGTTAACTTGCGTATTTTATATTTTCAATGGTACTTAAAATGATGTTTTCCATTTTGTTATATTAACCTAAAATGCCCAAACACACCATTTTCAGCCATTCTATTCTCTTCTTCATTAACAACACCCTCCTACACATTACCATTACCACCTCTTCTTACACAAGTCATTTTAGATTACTATGTCTTAACTTAAACATCTTCTCAATGTTAAAAAGCTACTTATGCTATTAATCTTTCATTTTGGTAGTGGTAGGGAGAAAGATCATATCTTGAAGTAAAACTCTATAGGTTATCATATTCAGATCTCTACATTCAGCCATCATTAATCAAATGTATCACCACCAATTGACTCATTAGTGTCCAGGTAATGTTTCCCCTAGGGTTAAGGTTTTGTAGTTGATTTAACAAGACTCCAACTAGATTGAGAGGAGGGAGAAAAATTAGCTTTCTTTATGCCTTATGAAAGAAAGATGCTAGTTGTTTTTATAAATGCTTCCAGATGGAGGAGGAGGAAATTAGTAGCATTGTTCTTGGCTTAATTCGTCCATTTTTGGTAAGAATCAGACTTCCTTCCAGTTATAAAAGTTATTGATAATCGATTTAGAATCGATATAATTTAAGGGGTTTTAATTTAATTTATTCTCCATTTGAGTGTTTTTATTAGTTATTTTCGATATTTTATAAATTTCCAGGTTTAGGAACACATGGAATCAAACCGGTATGAATTTGGAGTTGTTTGGGCTTCAAACTGGATGGTGAAAGCTTCAAATCGGACCGTTGACCGAAGCCAATTTGGTCCGGTTTGATTGGAAAAAAATGAAGGGAGAATCAATGCTAAAACGGACCACGGACCGGACCATAAACCTGACCAGCCTGGTCTGGTTAGAACCAATTCCCCCACACACGTGAAATGGAGGAAAGAACCAGCCCTAGACCGGACCTCAGACCAGACTGGCTCGGTCCTGTTTGGGCAGGAAGACCAAGGGATTTTTTTATGATTTTTAGGCAATCCAAGAGGTTTTTGGGGCATTTTTGGGACCCTTGGAGTGAAAAAATATAAATACAAGCCTAATAACATCATATAGAGATAGAACATAAAAAATTAACTTGAGAAAAACACAAAAACATCTTTGGTTTACTTTAGTTTTTAGATTAAAATCAAGTGTTCTTGAAGGTTTTAGAGATCAAAGGCTTGGATATCATCTATAAGACTAAGTTTTACTTTTCTTATTCCCTTTAATTTAGTTTGTTATTTATTTTTGATGTTTATTTTGATGAATTGAGCTATGTTGTGGAACTAAAACCCTGACTAGAGAGATTGATGTAATCTAGTTGAGGTAAACTTATTTCCTATAGTTTGATTGACTATTTTTATATAGTTATTATCATTGGGTTTTCATTCAATTTAATTTCCAAGCACTTTGTTTACATATTTCTTGATTGGCCACCATGAATTATGTGTTTTAGGATTGATAATTGATCAATAGATTGTTGTTAATCCGGATTAAGCTTATCTAGAGTTAATACAGAAATGATAATTGACCTAGGCTTGATTTAAAGACTTTGCATAATGGGTTTTATTAATTGATTGGATTGCATCGAGAGATTGCATTGTTGGTTTAATTAAACACGTTTTTCTGCCTCGATGGAGGATTAAAACATTTTAGAAAAGTTTTGCTTGAATGAACCAGAACCAAGAAATTTGATTACCCCGCTAGGTTATTTCATGAACTCTAGTGCTTTACTTCTTGAATTTATTTATCAATTTTAATTTTAATTCAGCTTTTATTTCAATCATAATTTTAATTATCAAGTTTAAATTCAATTAATCATTTAGTTACGTTGCTTCGTTTTAATTGCATTTTAGTTAAGTTTGGTTTCAAGAATTCAAACAATCAATTGATTTAAGCATTTGTCCCTAAGGATCGACCTCGTATTCCGAGTATTACTACTACGATAGTCCATACACTTGTGGATCATCATCAAGTTTTTGACCCCGTTGCCGGGGACAACAGACTTAAATTTTTTTCGATTATGTGATTGTATATATTTTCATTATTGGTTTGAGTTTAGTTGTTTATGTTTGTGTTTGATTATTGTTAAGTGTTTTGTTCATGTTTGTCACTTTTGTTTATTTTTCTTATTATTTTCTCTTGTTTAAGTGTTGTTTATTTGCTTTTCTTTGTTAATTTGTTGTGTTTGAGTTAGTGAAAGTATTGTTGTGTGTTTATTTTAGTTGTTATTTCATTTTTATTGATTCTTGGTTTGATTTTGGTGTTTTAGGTAGTGTATGCAAACAAGGAGATCTACTGGTTTTAACCCTTCTAAGTTGGAACCGTTCAACCAAGAAATTGAACGCACTTGTCGTTCAAATCGAGCTAATTATCGTTGATAAAGAACCACCAACAACAACATGGCAAACAACCTGAGACCTGGTGATCCACCATTTGGTATGCCATGGGATTTTAATCCTCCAGATGGATTTGTTGAAGAGGTCAATGATGATGGCAACCCAATCAACACTGATGACACCAACATCAACAACCCAGTCATCAATAATGATGGTGCTAACAATAACAATGTTGGAAATAATGTTGTCATTAACCAACCAATTGGTGTGGTTGTTGATCCACGTCGTCCTCCTATTAATGCTCAATTGCAACTCAGGTATGTGCCACCATAAGGGCATCCAAGACAGCCACCTCAAGGGAATGGTGATAATAGGGTCTATCTTCAAAATATTCAACGCCCTGTGATCAACGCATCTCCCTCTTGCATTGTTCTAAGTGCTGCTACAAGAAATTACGATCTAAAAACTCTACAATTCAACATGATTCCACATTTCCATGGTTTGCCATCCAAAGATACATTGGCTTTCATGAGGGAATTTTGTAGTGTCATAGCTACTTTTCCTTTGAATGGCGTTCTGGAACTTGAGTTGTGCATGCAATGCATCCCGCTTGCATTGAAGGATAGAGCCAAGACTTGGTTCATGAACTTACTTGAAGGTTTTTTTATGGACTTGGGATGGTATTTATAACAAGTTCATCACCAAGTACTACTCACAAGGCAAGACCACGGAATTACGAACCAAGATCAACATTTTTTTATCAAAATGATGGTGAACTTTTCCATGAAGCTTGGGATAGATTCCAAGGCTATCTTACTCAATGCTCACATCATAAGTACCCTACTAATCTTTTGGTGACATTCTTCTATGAAGGGTTAAGTGATAATGGGCAGAATTTGGTGGACACGCATGTTGGTATTAGAATGGGTGAGAAGACTTCTGAGGATATGAGGGACATTTTTGAGACACTTGCTACCAATTCTCAAATGAAGGCAGGAAGGAATAGGAGGAACCATTCAGGTGAATAATCATTAGAGGAGATTCTTAATCATGTTGCCTATCTTACCAAGCAAGTGAAGATGTTATTGGCTAGGGAGCCAAGTCAATCTAATCCTCCTACAAATGAAGCTTGCTATTTTTGTGGTCAATTTGGACACCTCTCTGTAAATTGTACTAATGATGGTACTCATAATGTGGAAAAGACCAATTATATGGGTGGTTATGGTAATTGTCAACCTCGGAATGATCCTTATTCAAACACTTATAATCCGAGCTGGAGTAACCATCCAAATTTTGCTTGGAGGGATTCAAATCAACAAGGAAAACCTCGACAAGGAGCTCCTAGCTTCCCACCACGTCAACCATATCAACAAAATCAACATCAACAACCTCCACAAGTTCAACAACCCCCTCAGCAACAATCCAAGCCATCTTTTAAAGACGTGATGCTCAAATACATGGCTAATCAAGAGGCCATTGTTAAGCAATAAGAGGCCATTGTCAAGCAATAAGAGGCCATTGTCAAACAACAAGGGACCACAATTCAAAATCTTGAGAGGCGGATTGGGCAACTTGCCAAGCAACTTTAAGAAAGACCTCAAGGGTCTTTACCAAGCAACACAGTCACCAATCCGAATACAACCGCAATGGCTATTGAATTAAGAAGTGCTAAGCTGTTAGAGGAGCCACAAGTGATAAGGAAAGTTAACGAAATGAAGATTCAAGAACAAACACTTGAGCAAGGTGAAAAAGATGAGGAAAATGGGCAAGAAGTAGATCAAGGCAAAAAGCAAGGCGAGCAAATTGAGCAGCCTAAGGTGGAGGAAGCACTTATCAATCCTATTCTTCCACCGGTTCCTTTTCCACAAAGATTGAAGAAGAGCAATGATGAGGAAAATTTCGACAAATTTTTGGAGATATTCAAGAAGATTCAAATCAACATTCCATTCACCAAGGCCATTGCTTGATCAATTCCTCTCTTATGCTAAATATTTGAAGGAAATTGGTAGTAGGAAGAGGAAGATGGAGGAAAAAGCTACCATAGCTTTGACTGAAGAGTGTAGTGCCATCCTTCAAAATCATTCCAAGTCGCCAACAAAGATGAAAGACCCAGGGAGTTTTACAATTCCATGCAATGTTGGTTCTTTTACTATTGACAAATGGTTATGTGATTTGGGTGCTAGCATTAACTTAATGAATTTGGATTTATTTAGGACTTTGGATATTGGTAACTTGCAACCAACTCGGGTTTCATTACAGCTTATTGACCATTCAATGAAGTATCCTGAAGGAATCATCGAGGATGTCTTGGTGAAAGTCGATAAATTTTATTTTCCTGTTGATTTCTTGGTGATGGAAATGGGTGAAAACATAGATGTGCCTATTATTTTAAGTCGCCCCTTTTTAGCCACTACTGGTGCTTTGATTGATGTGAAAAATGGAAAATTGACCTTACAATTAGGTAATGATAAGGAAGAATTTAATGTTTTGAAGGGAATTAGACACTTTTATTCTGTAGAAGATTTAGATAGTTGTTTCATGATTGATGTGATTGATCCTTTGTCTAAATTGCAATGTGCTAAGGAAATATCCAATGATATCTTAGAAACTTGTTTGCAGTTGAGTTCTGATTTACAGGTTGAAGATGATGAGCTTAAGGCTCAAGTTTAGCATTTAGAGGGTAGAGGATTTGTTCGAAGGGAGAGGTTTGAACCTCTTGATCGACCTGCTAAGGAAGAAACACCCAAGCTGATTTTCAAATCGGAGATTGCAGCCTTGCTCGCGCATTTGAAGTATCTGTTTCTTGATAAAGAGGAGACCCTTTTGATTATTGTTTGGTTTGATCTGACAAAGTTGGAAGAGTAAAAAATCACTGAGCTTTTATGGAAGTACCCACGGGTGTTGGCTCGATCTTTCCGTGATATTCGAGGTATTAATTCAACTTTTTGCACTCACAAGATTCTTTTGGAACCTAACAGCAACCCAATAGTGTAACCTCAATGATGTCTTAATCCAAATATGAAGGAAGTTATTAAGGCTGATGTGATTAAGTTGCTTGATGTTAGAATCATTATTGCGATGTTTGATAGCAAATGGGTTAGTCCGGTGCAAGTTGTTCCAAAGAAAGGTGGAATGACTGTGGTGTCTAATGAGAAGAACGAAGTTATTGCCATGTGCACGGTAAATGATTGGAGTGTGTTCATTGATTATAGGAAGCACAATTCGGCCACTCGCAAGGAATACTTCCCCTTACCATTCATTGACCAAATGTTGGAGCGTTTGGGGGGTTACAAGTTTTATTTCTTCTTGGATGGGTATTCTGGATATAATTAGATTACTATAGACCCTTTAGATCAAGAGAAGACAACATTTACATGCCCATATGGTACTTTTGCTTTTCGACGCGTGCTATTTGGGTTGTGTAATGCTCTAGCCACTTTTCAACGTTGCATGTTAGCTATCTTTTCTGACATGGTTGAAGACATTATTGAAGTTTTTATGGATGACTTTAATGTCTTTGGTGACTCATTTGATTCTTGTTTAGCTAATTTGGAAAGGGTTTTAGCAAGATGTGAAGAAGCAAATTTAGCATTGGATTGGAAAAAGTGCCACTTTATGGTTCGTAAAGGCATCGTGTTAGGTCACAAAATTTCTGAGGAAGGGATTGAGGTGGATTAGGCAAAGATTGAAGCGATTGAAAAGCTTAAGGTTCCCACTTCGATTAGAGACATTCAGAGGTTTCTTGGTCATGTTGGGTTCTATAGAAGGTTCATCAAGGATTTCTCTAAGATTCCTCAACCTTTGTGTGCTTTGTTGGGAAAGGATGGTCCTTTCAAGATGGATGATGAATGCATTCAATCACTTGAGAAATTTAAGAAGGAGTTGATCTCTGCACCAATTATCATATCGCCGGATTGGAGCTTACCTTTTAAGTCGATGAGTGATGCAAGTGACTATGCGATAGGAGCTATTTTGGGACAACAAAAAGAAGGGAAGTTGCATGTTATTTATTATGGTAGTAAATTGCTTAATGATGTCAAATTAATTATGCAACTACTGAGAAGGAATTATTAGCTGTTGTTTTTGCTTTTGACAAATTTTTCTCTTATCTTGTAGGTTCAAAGATAATTGTATTCACCAATCATTCAGCCTTGAAGTATTTGATGACGAAGAAAGATGCAAAACCAAGGCTTATTCGATGGATTTTGTTGCTACAAGAATTTAACTTAGAGATCAAGGACAAGAAAAGAGTTGAGAACATTGTGGCTAGTCATTTGTCACATCTGCATTCCGAAAGGGAAGTAACTTTACCCATTAATGAGTATTTTCCTAATGAGTCTTTGTGGAATGTAAATAAAATTGATTGGCCTTGGTATGTAGATATTGTGAATTATCTTTGTTCTAAAACTTTACCTCGTGATTATACTTGGCAGTAAAGAAGCGGTTCTTTACTTCTTTGAAAGATTTTTTTATGGGATGATCCATTGCTTTTCAAGAGATGTCCAGACGGTATTGTCCGCCGTTATGTCCCAGAAGTTGAAGTTGCTAGTGTTATTCAACAATATCATTCTTCAGCGGTTGGTGGTCATCATAGTGCGGAGTGCACTGTGGCTAAGATTTTACAATGTGGATTTTATTGGCCTTCTATGTTCAAGGATACACGAGCATTTGTGGCCACTTGTGATCAATGCCAAAGGACGGGCAACATTGGAAAGTGGAATGAAATGTTGCAAAAGCCAATCCTAGAAGTTGAATTGTTTGATGTTTGGGGGTTAGATTTCATGGGCCCATTTCCCTCATCTTTTGGTAATCACTACATTTTGGTTGCGATGGAGTATGTGTCTAAATGGGTTGAAGCTGTGGCCCTCCATACTAACAAGGCTAAGGATGTGGTTAAGTTTGTGAAGAAGCATATTTTCTCTCGATTTGGTATTCTAAGAGCTATCATTAGTATTAATGGAGTGCATTTCCAGAATCATCAATTTCGATCACTTTTGGAGAAATATGGCTGCAAATTCAAGATGGGTACACCATTTCACCCTCAGTCAAGTGGTCAAGTGGAGGTTTTTAATAGGGAAATTAATCAAATTCTTCAGAAAATAGTCAATTCTTCTAGGAAGGATTGGTCACTCAAGCTAGATGATGCTTTATGGGTTTATCGAATGGCATTCAAGACTCCTCTAGGTATGTCTCCTTTTCGGTTTATTTTTGGGAAATCTTGTCATTTGCCAAATGAATTGGAACATCGAGCCTATTGGGTTGTCAAGAATTTGAATTTTTATTTGAAAACTGCTGGTGAAAAGAGAATGTTTGATCTTAATGAGTTGGATGAGATTTGTCATGAGTCTTATGAAAATGCCAAGTTGTATAAGGAAAGAATGAAGGCGTGGCATGACAAGCATGTTATGAGAAAGGATTTTAGAGTTGGACAACAAGTGCTTTTGTTTAATTCAAGGTTTGAGCTATGTCCAGGCAAGTTGAAGTCCCGATGGTCGAGTCCTTTCACTATCACAAAGATTTTCGACAATGGAGCATTTGAAGTTGTAGGGAAGGAAAAGACCCCATTTTCGGTCAACAGTCAACGATTGAAGGCATACTATGCCACACCAAACTTCCTTGCAAGCAATTAAGGGCATCATTCCGTCTTGCTTTAGACGTGAAATTAAGCCCTCACGGAGAGGATAACCCGCACTTTCTTAACTCTTTATATTAATTCTACTTTAGTTGTTTTATTTTTATTTTTCTTGGTTGACTTTTCATTTTCATTTTTTTAATAGATGTTATGCTTTGCTTAGTAATTAATAGTTATCACTTTCTTAATTAGTAGTTTTTTTTATTCTAATATTGTGGTTAGAAAATTTTTCATGCTTAATTAATTTTCATTTTTTTATTAGTATTTATTTTCTAAAAAAATTTCAAAAATCAAAAAAATAATATATAGAGAAAATTTTGAAAAAAATTATATATAATACTATAATAATATTTTAATTTTTGTTTTTGCCTTTCATTTTTTATTATTCTAATATTTCTTATTTTACTTTTATGTAGGATTCTTTTGGTGGAAGTCAATTTCACAATTTTGGAAAGCTTCATGGAATAAAGGAAGTATCTTCATCTTTTTCTGGATTTTATTTTATGAATATTTCCTTTATTTTCTTGGAGAATTTTCCTTCTTGGTAATTGATTTTCTTTCACATTTGTTTCCTTAAGTAAATACTTGATTTAAGTTTTAATTTTTTCTTTGATTTATATTTTCCTTTTTAGTTTTAGGGTTTCCTACACACTTTAGCTTTATATATAGTGTAGAGAACTTTAGCTTTTTACTCTTGCATGCAAGTAAACTAAAAATAATAATAAAATTTTCTCCTTACGCACGTACGTGGGAAAGAAATTTTTTTTTTTCTTCTCTTACACCATGGACAAGAAACCATCATCTTCCTCTCAATCTCCTAAGCTTCCCCCTTTCCCTCACTTTCTTCCCATGCCTCTTCCTCCTATAATCGCCCCTTATCTTTACCAAGCCACCACCGTTGAGCAACAAACTGCCATTCGAGCTTGGTTGCGTGCTTTTCATTCACCGGGTGAGACTCACTACACCCTTGAGAAGATTTGCCAGCTTGAGCATCTTGAACATATGGAGGATTTCACTAATCGTGTCATTGGTAGTTGTAAGGAATTTTTGAAAGGAAAATGAGTCACATGCCATGCCCCTTGTCCACGAATGCCCGCACCTCATTGGATTGAAGAATCCGGTATGAATAATAAGCCGCCTTTCTTTTCCTCCCCTTTTGTTCACAAGCATGAATTTGCATTTCCTGATGTAGCTTATTCGATTGAAACTGATCCAAGCGAGGCGTCATCCTACGACTCTCTTACTTTTAATCATATCACTTCTAAAGTTGGTGAGAGGGAGGTGTCATATAAGGAATTAATCCCCATTGCTTCCAATTGACCCTACAATGGATGAGGAGGCTCAACTTCAGCAAGCCAAGAAAACTCTAGACATAAGCATTAAGATGAAATTCATGTGGTAAGCTATTCCAGAGCAAGTCGAGGATCTTGATGACCCATCTTATCGGAAAATCTACAAGGATTTGGATGTCTACAATAGTGGTAAAGCTTTGCTTGACAATGTTCCAAAGGATGTTGGGAATGATGATGTGGACGAGGAATACAAAAAGAATTTTCAAAAGTTGAAACGTGAAAGGGCTAAAGTGGTCGAGTTAAGCAGTGTTCGTCACTCACCTCGTAATAAGCATTTCAAGGAGAATAATGCTTGATTTGGATGGAAGATTGTTGGTTTTATTTGTTTTGTGTTTGTGATCAAGCCATTTTAATTAGCTACTAAATAAGTGGTTTCTTTTATTTTTGTTTTGTTTTAGTTTCTTTGGCTTTATGTTATTCTCTTAATCTATTATGTTTTGAACTTTTACTTTTAATGTTATGGTTTGTGTGGTTATGTTTTAATGTTATTATTTAATTTTACTTTAATTTTTAAGTATCTTAGATGTTGAATGTTTGGTATTGTGGTTTATTTGGTTATTTTTGTTTGTGTTAGTTTATTTTGTGTGCTCTTGCTAATTTTTATTTACAATTCTGCACTTGTGTATTATTGTGTTAGTTTATTTAATTTAGTTTTTAATTTCAAAAAAAAAACCAATTTTAATGAAAAAAATTGTTTTTGTTTCAAACCAGCCCGGTTTGGTTCGTTTGGTTTGAACCAGACCAGCCAAAACAGCCCCCCTTTCATGTTAATTACGTGAATAGCCCCCACCTCCTTCATTTTCTTGCTTTGGCTTTGTTTCTTCACATTCCTATGCCAAATCTTCACTACCCTTTCACCTTTTCACTTTGTTCTTTTAATTTCACCATGTTTTTCCTTACCTCTTCTTGTTTTAATTAGTTATTACATTTCAACATTCCCATTTACTACCTTTTGGTAATTTCTTTTGACATCGTGAGCTTAATTCTCTTGAGAAAATCTTCTCGTTTCAAAGTTCTTACTTGTTTCAAGGTAATTTTCTTTCATAGATTTTTGGTTTTAATTAATGTCCCTTTTATGTATTTAAATCTTTTCAATTAGGTTTTGCTCATGATATTGGTTTTGTATTTTTCTTCATGGTATTTTCTAATTGGTTTCATTTGCTTGCAAATGTTTTGTTCCTTTTAATTTTAGATTTATGTGAGTTAGTTTTTCATGTTTAATTGCATTTAGTTTGTGATTATGCATAATTAGGTGATTATACATGCCAATTGGTGGCTGCTACTTGTCAATTACCCATTTCCTTCCATATCCAACTTGTGCATGCTAAGTGTTTGTTACAATGCCTCAACCAATTCTGTTTTTCTCCTAGTTTTACCTTATAGGGCTGTTTTGCATTTCCTTGTTGCATTCTACATTTTCCCCACATTTAGGCTTAGTTTAATTGTTTCTATGCATGTCACTTCACTTAGTTTGCCTCTAAATTTATATTTTGCATGTGCTAGGCTCATTTTCTTTTGTTTTTACTTTTTAGGGCTGTTTGTTTTATTTTCCTCATTAGGTAGTTTTTCTAACTTTATGTCCCTAGAATGCATGTTGTTAGGTTCTAATATTTTTGTTTTAGTTATGCTTTTGGTTTTTATTGTCCTTTGCTGTTAGGCATGACATGCATTTCTTATAATGCTTCTATTGTCGTTAGTAACCATTACATGTACATATTTCAATTGAGTCAAGTTTTTGATTTTTACATTTCATTCTAGTTAAGTAGTGTTTTGTTGTGTCTAGGATGGCAACTCATAGGCAACGGAGCATGAATCTATTTTCTAATCGAGATTGTGAAGCTTGGTTTAAAAAGCATGAGAATGATGCACTTGTTGTTGAGAAATTTGTGTGCAATGACTTGAATGGCTTATTTAAATTAAGGGAAGCTTTTGCAACTTTGAATTGGGAGTCTATGGTGGATATGAGGGTGATTATTATCTAGTTTTAGTCAAGGAATTTTATGCTAATATTACGGATAGTAATGATGGGAAATATGACATTTTGCATACTATGGTTCGTGGTATTCCCATGGTTATTCGATCTTCTTTGTTGGCTACTCTTTTCAATATCTCTAATGAAGGTTCTCGTTTCTATTGTAAGACTTCGGTTATTCATATTCAAAAGGATTGGAAGGTTGATGATGCTAAGTCACGGTTTATTATTACTAAATCTTTGTCTAAAGGGTTGGATGGTGAGAATCGTCTTTTGCAATTGTTGATTGTTTATAATTTTCTCCCTAGTTCCCCTAGTGGTCATAATGAAATCCATGCTAGTGAGCTCTACTTTTTAGATTTGATGTGTCAACCGGAATTTCCTAGACCACCAATTAGCCTTCCCAAGATTATCATTTCCAATATTAAGACTAATGCTTGTATAGAACGCAAACTGGTTTGCGTTATTCATCCGATCTTGATCTCTTATTTGATACGCCATTTTCGAGTCCCAATTGCACCTGAGGATGTTGTGATTATTGATAATGGTCAAGAAATGCTTTCTTCTCGTACTTTATCTCATTTACATTATTCACTTTATGGGGATATGTGGCTACACAAAGATGATTGGCATCATCGTCATCCCCCTACTGGTGCTTCATCATCTGCTGCTACTGTACCCACTCCTCCTGTTGTACCACTGACTGGTGTTGATGAGCTTGCTGTTCTTGATACTTCTGTTCCACCGCCACCATTTGTTCCTACTCGACGCCGCTCTAGCACACGTACTTTGCTTCTCAGGCTTTTGCAGACTTATCGTAGAATTAAGAGTGATGTTCAGTCCATTGATCAGCGCTTGCGAGCTCCTGAGTCGGCCCGTGGTGATGCTCCACTTGCTTCAAATTTTGGCCTTCCTTCTACTGATGTTGCCCCAGCTGATTGAGTGTTGTCTTCATTTATTTTAGTTTACTTATGATATCTTATTATGTTTGTCTATTTTCTATTTTTATTTCCTTTTTTATGTAGAACTTTTAGCTGTGTTTTGTTGTGTTCTTTTGTTTATTTTATTTTCAGGTGGCTTTCACGTCTGGGTTTGTTCATATGGAAATTTTCAGGGAAGTAGCCACTCACATTTTGTCTTTTATTTTGTTTTGGTCACATTGGGAACAATGTTCCAAAAAAGTGTGGGGAGGGTTTTATGGTTTTTATGGTTTAAACTTTGTGGTTATTACTATGTTTAATATACGGTTATTATTTAGTTATTTTCATTAGCTTATTATATTAATGCTTATTTTCATTGAGTTAATTGTTCAAAATCGTTTGCAATCTTTGCATGATTTGAGATGATAATGACTTTGTTCAAAATTGCAATTAACTTAATTAAAGTGAGTGTTAAGGTTGTGGCTTTTGTTTTTCCAAATTTCAAGTATGGATGAATTGTTGTGGTATTCCAATTTCTTGTTTAATTCTCAACATTACCCATTTCCAAGTGAGCTTTTGAGCCAATTGATTCTCATTATACTCTTTTGTTTTTAATAATTTCTTTGTTTGAGAGTATCTTGTATGGTGAGAATTCATTAGAACTTGCTTTGGTATACATTGGGAACCACATATTTTATTGGAATTGCAGAAGTGATTAAGGCACTTTAGGTGTAACCTCTAGCCGAATTAACTACCTCCATTTTCCATTAGTTTGCCAAGTTGAGCATTTGCCTTTGTTCTTGTTTGTGTTAGCCACAAGTTTTAGCCAAAAAGATCTTTTCTACATTTTCCCTTTCAAAAGACCCCATGAGAATGCACTTGAATTTTATGGAGTATGGTTTGTGACATGAATAAGTGGGTTGAGTATTCCCTGTACATAAAGTGATTATCTTTGAGAAAAATGAATGAATGATGAAAAGAAATGAAAAAGAAAAAAAAAGGGATATACGCAAAAGTGAGGGAGTTTCATCTTGAAAAAAAAGGGGGGAAATGATGAGGAAAAGCATCATCGAAAAAAAGAGAGTGAATTATCATGCAAGCCATTTGTAAATATGTTTTGTTTTTGTAAGGAAGTATTTTAATTTACGAACACATAGTTGTGTATTTACTCTTGTTTATTTTACAAGCTTGTGGTTGTGTGTGGATAAGTGCATTTTCTTGAAAATTTAATTTTCTTTCTTTTTCTAAATCCTACCCCCACCTAATCCCCTTTACAACCCTTGTGAAGACCTTTTGATTTGCATTTTCCAATAAATTTGAGTGGAGAACTTTTGATTAAGAAGTAAGCTTATAGTTGAAATCTCCTATGCATTGATTAGAGAGTAAACACTTGAGTGGTTTTGTGAGCTTTTGTAAGAGTATTGGGATTAAGTTGGTTGTTGGAATTTGCAAATTAATTCATTTATCTTGGTTTTGGATTAGAAATGTTTGAATTTTAACATTACCTTTGGTTTGAGTTAATTGTGATTATTTTGATGGGGTAATTGTTATTTTGATGAGAGCTTGGGTTGTATTTGATTTTGAGCTTGACTCCATGTTCATAAGTGTTGATTTAATTTGCTTGAGG
>CANYLF010234480.1:0-17226 GCA_948193215.1 Bocquillonia castaneifolia
CTATGAAAAAAAGACCCTCTCTAACCTCATCTTCTGAGACTGGACTTGAAAGAAACATCCTATCTGCGGAAGATAAAACAGGACCAGCTGCAAACACATCAGCATCACTGTGTCTTCTTTCAGTTATAGCAGTACCCATGATACTATGATAGTAAGAAGTGAAAGCCTCATGAATATCCTTGTCCTCTGTCACAACTGTGTTTTGAGCAGTCTGTAATTGAGGTAACAAGTTTTGTAATCTTCTCTGTTTAATTGAGTTGAAGAAAAACTTGGAGTTTGAATCTCCTAGTTTAACCCAATTAATCCTGGCCTTCTGCCTATGAAAATTTTCTTCTAGAGCCAATAATCTCCTATATTCAACCACCATGGCTCTCTCTTCCAATTGAAGATCAATATTATCAGGATTCAACTGCAAATTCTGCTGAAGCTGCATCACCCTGTCATGCTGGAGAGTAACTCTATTACTGATATCACTAAATTCCTTTCTGTTAAGCTCAGTCAATCTAACTTTAATTCTCTTTAATTTCTGAGAAACACAGAAAGCAGTGTAGCCTCTGTCCTCCTTACCCCATTCCTCCTGAACCAAGTTCATTATCAGGATTCAACTGCAGATTCGAAAGGGTTCTTTAATGATGTTTTGGTTTAGGAGACTTTATTAGAACTTAGAAGAAAAATCGCCTGTTGTATATTTTAATTAAAAGGAAACTGAATTGGATGTAGGCATTCAACTGTTTTGCAAAAATAATGAAAGCCTCTCCTATAATATAATAACGAAAACAATTTTTGAAAGGGAAATTCTTGCCTTAATTCAAAAAAAAAAAAAAGACTATTTGCAGTACTTGCCACAATGTCAACTGTCTTGATTGCTCAAAAAAAAAAAAAAAATGTCAACCGTCTTGTTCTTGCCAAATTTAAAAAAAAAAAAAAGAAAGTCAACTGTGTAGTAGTAGTTGTTAGTTCTCAATGATGATTCACGAACATTGATAAACACCTTCTTTAATACGTCCATATGTATAAATAGTTATTAAAACTCTCTCTTCTTCATCTATCTTGGTCCTTTTCTTCTGCCATTTTTACCGAAAATAAGCCATTGTATGTGTGTATGTATTTACAGATAAATAGTAGTTGTTAGGCATGGATCGGAGACTTGGTTCCCTTTTAGCTATCTGTTTTGGGATGTTTTATCTTCTCTTGTTATGGAGTTTTTTGTGCTCGGATGGAAGATTTGCATGCGGTCTGCTCAGCAAACCATCTGATAATATTGTTATGTTTTCAGGTTAGCAGCATGAATGCCACCACTAATGGGAGGCATTTGGATTTTAAATCTCCTTTCTATGTTGTTTCTTTAGCTGTATATATATGTTGTTTTCCTTTTGTTGGACCCTTATGTTATGACTCTGAATGTCAAGGTAGATCAAGCACTAGTCTGTGATTTTACTGTAGAAAAATGAGCATAATAATTTTCAAATCCACTGAAACTGTTTCGCTGCAACTGCATAAAAGTACAAAAGTTAGCATTATTTTCTGGTCTCATTTTTTTTGTAAATAATAATGGCTCTAGTGATTTTACTCAATTGACTCGTCTTAGATTGTATTCAAACCATGTACTAATGTTTTGGTATATTATTTATATATAAACCACAAGTACCGATCTTGGCAGGAAGTGAAGTTGAGGAAAAATTAGATGAGGATCTGCAGTTCCATGAACACCTAAATGGATTCGAAAGTGTGGTGTGGACTGGAGAATCTGCAGTTGTTGGCTTTGCATCGTGTAGTGAAATGGCAACTCAAATACACAACATGGAGCAGGAAGCCTACATTTCAGTTCTGCGGGCATTTGTAGCCCAATCTGACGCCCTCAACTGGGTATCTGATTACAAACTTACTACTCATCATATAGTATTTTAGCAATATGTTCGGAAAAAAAAGAAAGTATTTTAGCAATGAAATGTTGTTTATTATTCATCGATCAGTTCAATTGCAGGAAAAGGAAAGTTTGATTGCAGAGCTGAGGAAAGAGCTAAGGGTGTCAGATGAGAAACACAGGGAAATTCTGTCCAGGGTTCATGCTGATCATATCATCCACAGGATAAGGTCTAAATATTACTTTTTTTATTAGCAGAAATATATCTGATTTGGGTTTTTGACATGAAACTTGTGTAATTGATATTGCAGGGAATATAGAAACTCAAATGCACAGCCCAGTCCCATAGTTTCAGCATCACGCAATGAACAGAAAACGTGGCTATCAGTGCCTCGAGTATCTTCAGATGCCTTTGCAATCGATGAACCTGAAGAGAGTGGCTGTAGTGATCCACTGATTGGGAGGAGAGTTTGGCTCTGTTGGCCTGAAGATAATAACTTGTATCAGGCTGCTTATAATCCAATCGAGGTACCATTTAATTAATTCCCTATTGAACACAGTTGTTTAGTTATTCTCATTTTCTGCAAAATAACAGGGGAGGCATTCTGTGGTTTATGATATGTACACCAAATGCAACTTATGAAATGGTTAACTTCAAAGAGGTAAAATTAATGTTGCTTTTGTTCCTATTGAATAATAGTGATTTTTCTTCTTCATGGAAAAAAAAACTAGTACTACTTATAGATGCTATTAATCTCATAAATGGTATGGAATGGTAATGACAGACTCCTCCAGAAGATATTAAGTGGGACACTGATGACCCTGGGACTTTTAGCAATGGTGACGGCCTGGACCAGGCTGTGAAAATAAGAAATCTATGTCGCGAAATGGAGAGCAGGAAAAGGCAGAGGAACCATGAAGGGCAGTCAAGTATTGATGAACGGGAGGAGATGGATCTTAATTAAACAAACCAAACTTTAATGACATTTTATCCATCACTGCTACTCAAAAGAATAGCTCACCATCTTCATCTTGATAAACTTCATTACGTTACCTTGATGTGAAAATAACAGCAGACTCCTTTAAGCTGGGATTCAATTCACGTGTCATATTGTTGTATTATTGAATCCCCTTAATAAAAAAGTGATATGGATCCGTTTTTGTTTCAATTACAATAACACTTTTTTTTTTAACTATACAAAGTTTCTATTTTTGCTTGCCAAGTACAGTTTCCTTTTTCATTCAAACAATAAAAACAGGCAATTTCTTTCAATATTTCCAATATAGGAAAAACAAAATGTTAATCTTTACCCACATAGAAATATAATCTTTTCCCCCTTCGAACTGATTAAAAGAAAACACTGGGGTGGACCTCATCCAGAGTAGTAGTTTGAAACTGAGTTGCAAAGTAGCCCATATTGAAGGGTGGGTCAAAGGGATCAACAAATGACTAGAAATTTTGAAAAAGATCCCATTGGATAGGTGTCTTCTAATTTTATTTTGGATCAATTCCAACTTTAATTTACCAATTGCCAGGAAAATGATGCCACAATTTCTCTCCTTGCACACGGATTGAATCAAGCATCAAAAACCAAAACCTATCAATAATAATTTTATAATATCCCTACATATGGCTACGTATACGCAATACCTACCACAGAATATTCTTCTACATGATTGATCACAATACAATTTCAATCTCTTTTCTTCCTAATCTTCTCTCCTATACTATTAGGCAGGCAGCAGCAGCAGTTACACCCTAAGCTTTTAGCGAAGAAGATAAAAAGAGAGCACAAAAAATTAACAAACATTTCAACATTAATTTACATCTTACAACAACTAATCACCTCCTTGACCTCTTCCTTGCCCTCCCACCACCACCACCACCACCACTCCCTACGTTAGAGCCTCCATTCTCTCTTCCTCTCTTCCCCGTCCCGCTGCCTGATTCTACTGTCTCTTCTTGCTTCTTTGTTGGCCTTCCAAGTCTCCTCCCTCTTCCACTCTCTTCCCTCGTGCCCTTTCCCCTTGAACTCCTCGTTACTCTTTCATTTGTATTGTTTCCTTTTTTTCTTCCTTTCTCCTCTTTATTATCTTTGCTCTCAGCTTTACTCTCATCTTCTGATGAATCATCATCGTCATCGTCATCGTCATCGTCATTCTCTGTCACTTCACTTGGAGAATTTTGCTTCATTCTTTTCAAGAAGCTTGCTGCTCCTTGCCTCTTCCTTGTGGTGTTTCCTTTTCTTTCCACCTTCATCTCCAAAGCATCATGTGAACTAAGCTCATTGCCGCCATACTGATGTTTAGTCTCACCATTTTTGTTGCTTGTATTTGTATTTCTATGACTAGAGACCGACCTATCTTTTGTTCTTTTCTTACGTATACTCTTCTCTTCGATCTTAACAAATGAGGTATCGATCTTCTTCTCATTCACCTTTGATTTTTCTTCTTCTTTAACAACCTCTCTGCTTTTTTTATCCCCTTTTTTGGTGACATTTTCAGACACCGCTTTCATCGAATTGCCTTTGCCACAAGCAACAATGGTAGAAGAAGATTTGCTTGGTTTTGAAATTGAAATGGGTTGTTTTTTCGGTTCAGGTTTCGCGGTGACAGGTTCAGGTTTTGGTTTACGAAGCTTCTCAGTCATTTGCTTCCAAACCACAGCTCGTAATTCACAAGCTGCAACATTTTCAGGTGAATTCTTTCTGAAGAAAATGATTGCATTGTTGAACAGAAGAAGAAGATCCCTGAAAAACTTGTGGATGGAAAAAGCGTAGACCCCTTTATCAAGCCTAGATTGAATCGTTTGCAAATCAATGTGCTGCCTGATCAACTTTTTGTACCTATCTGATTCCTGCATAACAAATAGAAATTAGAACGGTTAATAAAATTAGCATTAAAAGATATCAAAGAAGGAATAGCAGCACGTGACGTCTAATGTTTGGTCCGTACACGTGCATTTTACATGTGATTGGCCACAAGAGATTGTTTGGACTAGGAGTCGGGATCATCAGGCCACCACCCACAAAATGGGTTTGGGCCTAATGAAATGCCTGCCCAATATAGAATCCAAGTCAACATATTCCTTCCTCTATTTGGGCTCAAGCTAGTTCATGGCCAAACAAGATTAACGCCTCCAACAAAAAGCGAGCGAAAAAAAATATTATTTATTTTTATAAAAATTAAAATAAAATAATAATTTTAATTTAATGAGATAGCACTTGACATGGTTTTTTTTTTTTAATTTCCATGAAGGGAAAAAAAATGCTTTCCATCTTTTTTACATTTATTTTTTCTCCACCAATTTATTTTCAAATATAGTGTTAAATAACAAGGAAACAAACGGAGACACAACTTGTTCCCAATTATTTGATGCCACGTTTTATAAGGAAAGACATGGCGGATTATATTTGGTAAGATTTTAAGAATATGAATATTGACAAACACATATAAGAAGTGGTGGTCAAGGGTGAGGATGAGGAGGGCGTGTCTCATGAGCTATCCTTGGTCAAATTACATACTACTACATGCCTGCACTACAATCCACCACCCAAGCCCAGCTAGACACCAAATTTCCTAACTTTTAATATTTGCACGGTCCATATTCTCTCAAACACCCATCCAGAATTTCTTCTCGCTTAAATAACTGGCCTTAATTTTTTTTTAAAAATTAGGAACATCATATAATTGTAGTTTTATATTAAACGAAACTTTTCTTGAATAAAGCATTAAAGGATTAAAAAAATTATTTCATTAATTATCTAATAAACAATATGAGGGAAAAAAAAACTAGAGAATTGGTAATTAGTCGAAATATAGCATGCATAATGTGTTGTAAAATGCTGCTGGTACCACAAAAATAAATAAGCTGGTCTGATGCAACAAACAGCTATAGAATTATGATTGAATTGTAATTGGGTTCATGGTCCTCAACAATTAACTAAGTTGTAAATTATGCGGTGATTAATAAACTAGACTAATAAGAGCATGACCAATAACCTTCCCCTGACACTCTATTTCAACGAGAGAAATAGTAGTTTCTTTTTTTAAATTGTGTCTTAAAACCTGTGTTGATTCTCCATTTAAGAGAAAAATTGGATATGAATTACTTAAGTCATAGAGCAACTATTCAAATTATAAAAAATTATGAATAAATGTTTTATTTATTTAAATGGTGAGTAAAAAGTAAAATATATACAAATTTTGAGAAAAATATATTATATTCCCTCCATTCCAAAATAATGAACTGGACCAACACAAATATTAAGAAAGTTGCTAAAACTACGTAGATGGATTAATTCAATAAAAAAAATCGCAATTACCCTTATTGAATCAATTAATTCATTATAAATAATATTGAAATTTACTCCAATACTATAATTAACAGAGGTACATGTGACATTTAATCATTTAAAGCATTAAATTACCGTCAATAAATTGAGATAAATTAATTTTCAAAACTGTCCATCTTTTTGGGATGGATGGAGTATTGGTTATAATAGTTTAAGAAGTGATATTAGGATGATTGTTAGTGATATTTTATCAAGACGGATCATAAAAATGAGCAGTAAAATATTACTACCAAGTTAAATATACTCTCATCGTAATTTTTTTAAATTTTCTAAAGTATAAAATTAACAGAGAATTATTGCCAGCTTCCAATTAGGTGTCCGACGGTTTAAGGAAATGCTTCAACAAAAAGCTAACCGAAAGAGGCAAGAAATTTCGAAATTAGATTTCTCACGTGTCACTGTCACATAGAAAATCTATATCATCCTCAAAATGCTGAGGAAGAAAAGCCCTCGTTAGGCCGAAAAGAGAACGGCGCTAGGGCAAGCTCTTTAACTATCTCAATGAAAAATGGGAGGAAGCATTATATACTAATACACGCACGTTATGCTTAAATAGAAGATATCGATCATCTGTCAACATTTTGGGTAAGCTGGTCCGACTGGATCCTTCTCTTTTTTTAATGAGATGGATAAAAGCTTAAGCGCAAAACATTCTGCTGGCCTATTAATTGATATTTGAAACTATTTAAATAATTTTTTTTAAAAACAAAAAAAAATTATGAATTATGAATATAATAAAAGAGCAAAGGTGTGAATATGGTTTTATCTTTAACCGTACGCTAAAATAATCATGTTTCAAACTCTTAACTTTATAGACCCCACCCCCACAATTACACTCCATCTACGCCCTTCATTTCTGCCAGATATCATATCAACCCAACAGCTAATCAGCTATGAAATTAGCAGAAGAGAGCTTTGAATTTTTAAATAGGATTTCAATTATTTTACCAAAATAACCCCTTTCTTTCTGCATGTCAAGACTCCCTATACCCTACACATTCTCTAAAGCCGAAGTTGTATGTTGGGGTTATTCGTAATTTCATTCACTATTATAGTTTTCTTATAGCAGTATAAAAATAAAATAAAATCAGACATGAGAAAATACCTGGCTTCGAAGCCGGCGCTCAAAAGTAGAGCCAAGCCGATGAGAGCGAATAAAGCCAATGAGTTTAAGCAACGGTTCAGATTTGACGGCAGGCTTCTTCTTCGTGGCGGGAGAAACCTCATCACCACCTTCTGGCTCTTCTCCGCTGCTGCATCCATTTCCACCACCACCACCAACACCAATATTATTACTACGTCCTCCTCCTCCTCCTCTACGTCGTCGTTTTTTCTTATTATTATTATTGTTACTTTTATTCTGCGACAAACTTACTGAGCTTTGTACGTCACTGTTATTATTATTATTATTATTATTATTAGTGTTTTGTTTCTCTTTCTCTTCCCGCTTAGACTCCCCGACCGATTCACCCACCTCATTTGACTCAACTCCCGTTGTTCGACTCACTTTTGTTTTACCTTTTTTCTTCGATGCTTTTATTTTATCATCATCGTCCCCATTATTACTGTTGTTGTGGGACCAATCTCTCTCTTCTTCCGGGTCGGATCCAGAACGAATCGGATCATCACTTTTGTCTTCCGAATCGGGCTCTAGTTTTATATCATCATTCTCCTCCCTCTTTACGTCGTCGTTTTGCTTGCTTACCATTGTTGTTTCTTGTTTTTGTTGACCTGTAGAATTAGACTCGTTGAACGATCGATTCTCCCTTTCGTCGACGGTTAACGAGTCTCCATCACCGGTGGCGGCCGATGATGATTTCCCGGCGACGGTATCAGGTTTTCTGTCACTAATCAGATCTGCTTCCTCCCTCAAACTACGGTCTCTCTCTTCCTCTAATCTCTTGACCTTCAATTCAAGAGACCTGCCACAATAACAAAGTCAGATCTCAACACACAATCGGATCTTCAAATAACAACGTAATTTTTTTTTCAAAAATAAAAGCAATAAAAAACAATTACACGATCGAAACGTCACGTTGTTGAACCTCACGTCGAAGCTCATCGACACGAATCTTACGAAGTTGATCGATGATAGAAGAGGTGTCGTTTTGAGACATGAAACGTCGTTTAAGATCATTGAACTTATCTATACAGTTTTGAGAAGTGAGGGAAGGAAGAGCAGAGGTCCTGTTCTGTACTTCCATAGCGATTGATTCCCAACTCTTTGTGCCGTGACGATTAACGGCGCAGGCCAATAATAGTTCCTCTAACGTACCCCATGGCTGCACGCTCGTTTCGTGCTGCTGTTGCTGATGATGTTGGTGCCTTGCCATATCATAAATCTAAATTCTCATGTCATGATTATATTACTTTTATTATTATGTTTTCTTCCTTTTTTTTTTATTTGGAGCGTTAGTTCTTTTATTTATTTTTGAAATGATAATAACATGAAAATAGAAATTAGGGTTTTGATTGAATTGGGTTTTCTTTTCTTTTCTTTTTGCTCTTCCTTAATTTTATTTATTTATATATTTATTCTGTTTCGTTTAATGGACGACGACGATGATGGCTTTGGTTTACAGTTTTATATATATCCCTTGTAATTTTTGGCTCTATTTTTTTGCTTATTGGCAGGCAGGCAGAACATGGTTGGGTTTCGGCTTTGGTTTTCTTTTCTTACTGAGTTTTGGGCTTTTGATTGATTGATTGATTTTCAAGAAGCAAAATGGTTTTTTATGGTTTGGGTCTTCTATTTTCCCACTCATTTTGATTTTATGAGAGAATTCCAATAGTACCCTTCATTTTATAAAATAATTTCCCAACTTTCAAATTTTTAATAATAATTACATCAAAAATATATAACACACAACAAATATCATCTATAAATTTTTTACGAAAGTGGTAGTATTCACTTTGACAACTAAAATAAATGATTATTCGCTTCATTATAGTATTATTTTAAAGAAAAATAAGAAATTAAATTAATTTCTTTTTTTAGCATATTAAATTAATTACGTGAATATTAAATCAATTATGAAATTTATACCGATTGTTTTATTTTTTTTTCAAACGCACATTTGTTTTATGATAACATATAATTCTAAATGAATTCGTACATTTTAACTCATCTATATAGTCAATACAGTTAAAAATATTATTTTAAGAGTATGCTAACATACTCTTCAAAATTCATAAATTATCTATTATAAATAAATCTTTTAAAATTTCTCAATCTAATAATAATATCACTCTCTACCTTATTTTAAAATCATTATTTTATTACTTTTTGATAATACTTATTTTTATTTGATATAATTTTATCTTTTAAATATCTGATAGTAAAAATAATTAATAATTTGTGTACTCAGTCCAAATAAAGTAAATATATAATTTAAAAAGCAACCTTAGAATTAATTAATATTTTATACTCTCAATTTAAAAAAAAAAAAAGAGTTAAAGGATACCATATAGGTAAAAAAATATGATATGTAAAATAAAGTTAAACATTGGAATTGCTCTAATAAATTGCTTTGATATTTTTTTAGTATCACAGTGTTTTTGGTTTAGTATTTACGATGTAACTAGTAATGTACTTGCGCTGTGCGTCGATTTATTTTCAAATTTATTTTGTTTAGTATATAATTATAACTAAAAAAATGATCATGCTTTTTATTAAATTCAGAATATCTAAATAAAAAAACTATTAAAAATATATATTAAGAAATTCTTACCATGAATATTATTTTCTCTTAATTATCTTGGAGCAAAAAATAAAATATTTAATGTGATTATACTAATAAAGAATGAGTTTGAAGAAATTTAATTAAATATAACGTGAATAAATAGAAAAGGATCATATAAGAAATAATTAGATAAATATAATAAAATAAAATAAAAACAGTTTAAATAAATGAAAAACTCAATATAAGCTAATCTCTTAAGTTATCTAATAAATAAGATCATAGAGGTTGTGCCAAGTGATAAGCCTATCTTGTGCTCTCTCTTGATCAAATCATTCCTTAACATATTATTTGTTAATTACTAATGTTATTGATTTTAATAAACATTTAATTACAAAAGAGTTGAAACATATTTTATTTTTAATTGCCTGTGAGTAATTCTCTTCAAATCCATATATAGAGAGATGATGATATGACTTCATTATTTTATCAGAAGTAACTACTATTCTTTAGCTCTCGTATGATTTCATTTTACAAGTATAAAGCACCCTTTCAAAACCCTAATTTAGTAATTCATAAAAAAAAACTAATTTAAATATTATTAGAATTGCCAATAGGGGTTATACGGTCATTACCAATCAAGAATGGTCCATCAAAACCTTATAATGCAATTAATTAGTAACTCTACTATAAATAGATAGGCTGTGCAAAAACCGAATTGAATTGCACTTTCAAACTAAATCGAGTCGAAATTTACATTTTAGTTCGACTAATTAGGTTCGACTATGCGGTTTGGTTGGAGGAATTCAGAGATTGTGGTTTACAATTCGGTTTGAGGGTTTAAAAAACCGAACCGAACTAAAAACCACAATTCACTTTTTTATTATTTTATTTTTTATACAATTCATATGTTTCTTATATATTTTTCATTTATATTATACATATATCTATATATATTATTTATGTACATATATTCTTATTAATTTTTTAATAAATATGTATAAAAAAGTATAATAATTATTTATAAAAATATTTAAAAAATAAAAAAAATAAACCGACGAACCGAACCGAAATAAACAATTAATTTAGTTTGGTTCGAATTCGGTTTGTATGTAATAGCGGTTTAGTTTGGTTTCATCAAACCATGACTGCCAAACCGCGTGGTTTGGCTGATTCAGAAACCGAACCGAACCGAACCACGGTTTGCACACCCCTATAAATAGATGCCCTTTTTTGGTGTGTGTATACACATATAATGAAAATTTATTTTTAAGAAAATTTACCATTATTTGCAATTCACTTTTGTATTTGTTAATTACACTGTATAAAATGTAACTTGTTTTTATTCGAAGAAACTGTTTTATAGAACAAAATTTTAATAACTTGAGGATCCAAAATATCCTCAGAAATATTAAAAGAGCTGCTCTCCTTGCCAACACAAGCTTGGAACAAACGTGCATAATCAAATCAGGCATCAATTTCCACTGTCAAATTTAATAAATTATCAAACAGAAATTAAAAATAATTATTAAAACTGACCCGTTGAAACATCAAAATTGCAATTTCTATTCGTGTGTTGCTTGGAAGGAAGGTAAACCAAAATTAGCAAATATAATTTTACTTTTCAATAAGCATATGCACATACACCCTCAACAGTAAAAACTTGCAACGTAATTTTAACTGGGATCATCCAAATTTTTCAAACAAAATCAGTGAGTTGTTGTCTAAATCAAATATAAACAAAAAATTGATAAACTCAAATACCAATATAATATTTTTATATTTTTTAAGTGCAAGTTGTTTACACATTAAATAAATAGAATATCAATAATTATTAATTAGTATCGATATGGTATAATATATAAGTGCTAAATTCATTAAAATACCTTATACCAAACAAAATGTGCAATAGATAGATGAAACTCATAAAGTTTATGATGAAGCTCATAAAACTCATAAAATTTATGATGAAACTCATGAAATTTATAATGATTATGACCATTTGCAAGATGAAACTCTGATTTTCACCATGTGATCCTGTTGCTACCAATTAAATTGATTGTAATAATAATTTCAATTGGTGTAGAGTAAAAATTACCAACCGAAACTTGACCAAAGAGATTCTTAAACCCTTTAGAGACTCTTTGGTTAGCTTAGAAATGAGGGGGAATTCAAATGGGAATGGATGATTTTTATTCTTAATATTTAATTAAGCTAAATTAAAGGGAGAATGAGAATGGGTAACCTCTCACAATGGGATTCAATCATTGCTCCTATCCCTTTAAGGAATGAATTTTTCATTCCCTTAAGAATCAAACTAAACCATCATTAAGTTATCAAATTAATGAAAGTTACATGTAGTATTTATATTTTACAAATAAATATATAAAATAATAAAACACTACAAGAAAATGTCATATTTACGACGGCAATCTGTAAAATTAATAAATCTACAATGAGTTCGTAGTTTTTTGCGACCAGATGTAAAATATTTTAGAACTTGCGTTGGACTTAAATGAGCCGTTATAGATTTGGTCCAAATATTTGGTGGGACCTTCGCATCAATTTTTCTCCCTGAGGCGCCAAGTGTTTGCGACGGGTGAAGGTATTCTGCTACGGATAAACTATCACAAATCTGCGTTAGATCATGTCCTCCGACACAGATTTGGAGGCGTAAATTGATGAATTTCTTTCAAATTCTACGACGGAGTCCTTAGTTTTGGCGATGGCTTTTTCGTCGCAAAAAGTTGGAATATCAAACGATAGATAGGGTTTCTTTTAATTTCTGAGACTGACAGGTCATCTTCTATGACGGATTTTTCATCACAAATGGTTGGAATATAATACGACAGTAGGGTTTATTTGATTTCGGCGACGGATGTATCATCATCTGCGACAGCTTGTCCGTCGCAAAAAAATAAAATATAAATACGACAGCTAGGGTTCCTCTTCCCCATTTCAACAGTCTCATTTTCCTCTCCCTCTCTTTTTCCTCTCACCTCTCACCGCCGCCAACCACACCTCCTCCACCTCTCACCACCGCCACCCCATCGACGATGAAGCGCTGCGAACGGAAGGGCCCGATCAGGAGAAGTAGCAGCAACAGCCTGCATCGGAGAAGAAGCCTTTCTCCCTCCATCGTCTCTATCGTCGTCGGCGACAGTAGCAACAATCAAGGTAATTTATTTTCTTTAATTAATTTATCAATTATTTATTATGTTAATTTGGTTGGTTTTGGTTAATTAATTTATTGATTAATGGTAAATTATTTTATTTTGTTAGATTGTAATGTTGTAAATTAAATTTATAGGTGAATTAATTAAAAATTAAATTTTAATGTTGGTTGATTGTAATTTAGGTTAATTTTGTTAACTTGTAATTTTAATGGTTAATTAATTTATAAAGAAATGGTTAATTAATTTATAGAGATATGGTTAATTAATTTATAGGTGAATTAATTTATTAGGTTGAAATATTTTTTAGGCAAATCAAATGAATAATTTATTATTATTAAATTTAGGGTAAATTGAATTAAATCTGTATGTTAATTTGATTTTAATGAATTAAAATAATTTAGTTTGTTTTTATTAGTTTGAATTTAGACAAAGAAATTTATTTTTAAGGTTGATTTTTTTAAAAAAATAATTATTAGGTTGAATTTATATAAAATAATTAATTAATGTTTTAGGTTGAATGTATATAGGTGAATTAATTAAAAATTAATTTATTAGGTTGAAATATTTTTTAGGCAAATCAAATGAATAATTTATTATTACTATTATTATATTCTGTTTTTATAAAATTAATATTCTGTTTTTACCAAAAATAATTAAATTTAAGGTAAATTGAATTAAATTTGTATGTTACTTTGATTGTACTGAATTAAAATAATTCGGGTTGATTTTAGATTAAAAATAATTATTAGTTTGAATTTAAATAAAGAAATTTATTTTAAGGTTGATTTTATTTTAAAAATAATTATTAGGTTGAATTTATATAAAAGAATTAATTAATGTTTTAGGTTGATTTTAGATTAAAAATAATTTCTATTTTATTTTCTTATAATATAAACATAAATTTCTGTTTTAGTTTTTTGGGTAAGTTTGTATGTTTGTGTATATTAAATTAATTGTAATTATAATTGAATAGAAATTGCATTTAGATTAAAAAAATTATTTTATAAGTTGAGTCAATAATAATTTAGGTTGAATGTAGACAATTAAAATTAATTTGAAATATTTTTTGAATTTTTATGAATATTAATTAAATGCATGTTTGTGGATTTATATATTTTATATTTATGCATGTTTAGTTTAGATTAAGGTTGTTTATGCATGTGCTGCTAGATTTAGGATTGTGATATTGGTATATTTTATATTTAAGTGTGTGCTATTAGATTTAGGTGAGTTAATATGTATGTGCTGTTGGATTAGATTTATGAGATTTGTGATGATTAGTCTGGGTAATTTTTGGTAGGCCCAGCATTGTGTGAAAATATAGAAGTGTATTTTTTTTGCAGGAACGATCCCATTTAATGGGGAGATACGTCTAGATATAGGGGAGACTCTGCCAAAATTTCGGTAGATTAAACATTAGATTTATTTCTTAGGTTATAAACTTTAAATTAATCATAAAATTTATTAAAAATTGTAACCGTTAATCTGATTGGAATGGTTGTGTAACACCCAATATTTTAACTATCGTAAACTCCTAATGGTTTGAATAAAATTGTAGTTTTTGAATTATTTTAGCCAAATTATACACTTTTTCTTCAATCTAAATAATATACTGATATAGATCTTAAAAACCAATTTAGAAAAATTATAGAAGTCAAATATGAAAAAGTTACTATTGGGGCAGCAATTATGTTAAAACCCATTCAAAATTTACGTTTAAAAACTTAGGTTATTTCACCACCTAAACGAATTGGTTTTGATCTAAATTTTGTAGGGTTTTTAGGAGACTTATTAAGGTATCAAATGGTTAAACATTTAGAGAAACTACTGTTGATTAACTAGCTTCAAATGGCATCACAGATTAAGGTAAAAATAGCCCAAAATTTAAAATAATGTGATAAGTGATTTAGGTAGTATTTTAACTCTAATTCCCCATTATTAAAGCTACTAACATATATTCACATTCTCATACCAAAGTCATACATACACTAGATATGTTTATTATCAATTTAAGTTCTAATTTAGTTAACCTAAATTAAGCACACATAACCACTCCATAAGATAAAATCTAAACCAACATCAAACATATATGTGGTTATCAAGTTAACCTTAAATATCATATACTAGGTTATTAACCACATCATACATACTTTATTTCTATATTTTACATTCCCAACATGCCCCGTGCAATATGTATTCTCCTCCGGCCCACCTGATATGTTTGATGATATGAAATGCAGGCTTTGCACAGATACACTATCTACTATCTTGTTTACATGGGAAAAATTGCCAAGGGGTAAGCTGGCGACTCAATAAGTATTTAATCAATTAAACCAAGAATACATTAATCTAAAATTACCAAAACATATAAACATCGCATACTTCACACAATGAATGTAAAATAAAGATCAATTCCATAATTCAAACACATTCAAAATTCAACCAAGGCAATTCTCAACCAATTCAACATCTCAAATTATCATCCAATTTCAATTCTCATCAAATTAGGATCGGATGACTCAACCTCACTTATAATCACATTTCCTTTCAATTTCTCACATAATTTCACATTTAGGTGGCCACCGACGAGACTATCTGCCCTGCTCAGTCTCGCCATCTCACACAAACTGATAGCTATCCGCCCGGCTCAGTTTTCCCGATCATACACATATCACATCTCATGAGTCATCCTTTCCTCATTCACAATTACAATCATAATCACAACCAATCATCATCTCAATATATCACAATTCTCATCACAAACAATTAACATCTTTCTCAATTCAACAAATAACTCATTCAACAAACAATCTCACAATTCAATCAACATCTCATCCCATTCACCATTACATATTTTAACCAAGAACATAGCAATTAATCAAACTTAGCAATTTCCACTTAATATGCACAAAGTGTAATCAATTAAATACTTACCAAAAATATAGGACAACAAGTAGTCCTAATGATCTTTTCTTTCAACTTCTTTGCCTTTGGATTCACCTATTTAGATAATCAATTCAAATATAATTCAATAATAAACATATACATATTCTCATCATTAATCTGCCTACATCATAAAAATTTACTAAATAAATGTCTATACATGATTTAATATGATGAATGATACATGACAACATGTATGTACATGTAGACAACTTTCATGTACTAACTTTAAAAATTCACCAGAAATTATATACACTTGATAAAATTCTGAAATTTTATAGGGTTATACTTCCATCAAATCTAAAACCGTAGCAACAAGAATCACCTCAAAATCATCTGTATAACTAAAATTATGATTTTTCTAATACAGCTACTCCTAATCCCGTATAAACAAAGTAGTCCAAAGTTTAACCTTTAAAACCCAACCAAATGGATGAATTAAATTCTAAAATTTTACAGGGTTGTAAAGAACATCCTAAGCATTCCATAGACATAAAATTCGTCCAATTTGGACTTGTATAACTCAAGTTATGATCAAAATACTAAGGCTGTTTTCAGAGTATAAAAAACAAAATTTTATACTTTGAATAAATTCATGTATAAACTTCAAAATAGTATTATTTCTATAAATTAATACATGATTCATACTTAATCAAGTCTTAATAACATGATTACAACTTAAAATCATATTTTCCTCAAATTTACATAGACCCTAATATAATCTATCAAATAATAAGCAATTCAATACTCAAAGAACTTAATTACTTCACAACAATTACTCCCCTAATGATCAATTTATTATTCATACAAGTCTAACATAAAACCCCCAAAATTCTAGAAAACCTAATATAATCTATTAAATAATTAAGAATAATATCTCACCTTAATAATATTCCAAGTTAATTGCTTTGCTAATTAGAAACCCCAACCTTTAATTTTTATTCTCTACTCAAGCTTCAAGCTTCATCAATAGAAGATTTTTGGAGAAAAGAAGAAAAATGAAGAAGAAGAAGAAGAAGAGGAAGAAGAAGAAGAAGTATAAGTAGAAGTTGTAGGTGGTGGTGAGTGATGTAGTATTTCTCCACCATCTATTATTTTATTATTATTAGTATCAGTATCTACACATAGCATACACACATCCCACACATATGTACACTTGCATAGTAGTATTATCTACACATGTCATACACACTTCCCACACATATGTA
>CANYLF010234552.1:0-11323 GCA_948193215.1 Bocquillonia castaneifolia
TAAATACTTACAAACTTGTAGAACCTCCAAATAACACCTTTCTTCTCATTTTCCTTGCTCTTGGAACTCCCCTAGACACCATATACCATCCAACAAACAATTAAATGTCAATTC
The DNA here is from genome assembly GCA_948193215.1 of Bocquillonia castaneifolia. Taxonomy (NCBI): domain Eukaryota; kingdom Viridiplantae; phylum Streptophyta; class Magnoliopsida; order Malpighiales; family Euphorbiaceae; genus Bocquillonia; species Bocquillonia castaneifolia. The sequence continues at coordinate 115 of CANYLF010234552.1, forward strand.
TATGCCTTAACACATAATTACTTCTTAATAATCCTTCCCACATGCACTAATTACATAATTATACAATAACAACCATAAACCCCCAACTTCCACAAAACCTCAAGATAATAAACTACACAAATTGAGTTTAACTTACTTAATTGAGCTTCTAATCCTTCAATTAAACTTCTAATTGAGTTAAGCTCCTCTAATCTTGCTATCATCTTCACTTAGAAGCTTTTAAGCTTCAAAAATCGAGTTAGGAAGAAAATGGAAGAAGAAAGGAAGAAGAAGTAAGAAAATACGTGAAAGGAAGAAAGAAAGAAGAGAGGAATAGTAAAAATTATGTAGGATTTTCTTGTTTTGTAGAGATAATCCACTAACTCTTATTTAATTCTTATTTTTACTATTCCATTAGCCACATGTCACTTTCCTCTCAAGCCAAATGTCTTGCTTTTACTCTCCCAAGCCACTTGTCCTCTTCTAAAAACAATCTCCCTACACCACTCCTTAATCTTATTTCTATTAACTATCTAATCCAATTCCCATACTTCTTTTACAAATAGCTCCTCAACTTTTCTTACAATCTAGTCCTTCAATTAATCCAACTCCCATCAATTCTATTTCACAGAATTATACTTAATGATATACAATTAATAAAAATGAACCATCAATAGGTAACTCCTCAAATAATCAATTATTACCATATAACCAATTAACCACCTCCAACTATTATTTCTTCCAATTACACCCCTCCTACTTATAATCTCCAAGGAATCAACCTCAATTAACAAAATCAAACATACTAATGATTCCAATACTTATTGAAATGATTAATCATACTTAGATGCATAATTAATTGTTAATTAATTATGGACGTTACAAGGATACTACTAGGATACCATGGATAGAGATTGCATCAAAATGTTTAGAAAATGCCACGACTGTCAAATACATGGAGATCAAATTCATGTTCTGCCATCTAAATTACATAACTTTACTGTGGCAGATGGGCCTGCGCGCAGGTTGTGTCCAATGGCAATTGTGAGCTGACTAACTAAATTGTGATTTTAGATTTTAAAAAAACATGGAGTTTCCACCCGAAAAGCATCGAGACATTGAGTGATGAATAAAATAGGTTGATTCCTTTGGAATTCCCATCCTTCATCACTCTAGATGAGTCTTCAGAATGAGTCTTCCATTCTAAGCAAATTCCCATTTAATTAATTAATAGGCTCATTATTTCTTATAGTGGACAAACAATTGTAAAGTGATAAATTATCCAGAAAATAATATGGCACTGGTAAGGATGAATGATCGTCCCTAAATTTTTTCTATTTGGTTTTATTTCTCTGTATTTGGTCTGATTGGATTAGCCCTGATAGATTGAGTGCATTTTATTGTATTCAGTGGGTTTCTACTTATTTTAATAATGTTAGCCAAGTGGATTATTTCCTTAATTATTTACATGCACAACATCCACTATCACTTTCTAGTATATTTTATTTCATATTATTTTTAAATATTAATGTTTGCACATTAATTATTAATTATCCGAAGTAAGATGGCAAGAATATACATAGACCTTAAAGAAAGGAAAGGAGAAATGATTTTCTACCATTTTTATTTTACTGTTTATCAGGTTTGTTATTTATTAAAGGTCTGATTAGTTAGTTAAGCATTTATTCTAAGTGATTAACAAAAAAATAATAGGGTTAGAGAATCTTATCGATCAACTTGTTAACCCTGGGGAGGGCTAATCAGTCGACCTCAAAGCTTCAAATAACCATAGTGAGGTCTTATGCTCTTCCTTTTTGTCATCGCGAAGGTTCGATCGAACCATTGAAGAAGGTTCGGTCGAACCTTCACCTAGGCCCAGGCCCAGGACCATTTCCCTTGCAAATGTTTGGTTGCATACACCTTCAATCATTCGACCGAAAAATCTCAAAGGTTCGGTCGAAACTTCAATGGTGAGGACGTCTCTATAAATCATGGTTTGGTTCTAAAATCTTCTGTTTTGACCTGTTTTGTTATAAATTATTCGAATGGGAGGTACACAGTAGAAGATAAGGACCTAATGGGATGATCTAAGGCCCTAAACAACTAAGAAAATAGATTCTCTAAGAAACCCGAGTTATTGAATCAAAAGAACATTTTGATTCGTAACTCAGGCTATAGACCAACAAACCCCAATCTATTCATCACATCAACATTATTTCATCGTCACAATTTCATGCATATAGCCAAAAGACCAAAAGAAGTTAGTTTATAAAATAGGGAAAGCTAGAATAGCTTAAAAGATGAAATAACAGAGTTAGTGAGTGTTACCACTTCCGGGTAGGAATGAGCTTTCAGAGTGAAATAGTTCCCTTGTTCAGAAGCCCAATGGAAAACTGCTTGAAAAACACTTCTACTTAAGAATAAAGAACACTTGTGTTTGTTCTCTCTATAATCTCACCTCACTATGTTTGTGTCCCCCTTTCTTTGTTAAAAAGGTTAGTTTTTATAGGGAAGAAACTAATCTTTCCTAGGAACTTGCACAAGTTACGATATGGTGTAGGTCGGTGCAGGCTTTGATGGCCTACTAATACATGCATCCTGTCTTAAAACTTATCTTGTCAAATGCAATGACTCACTTGAAGCGTTGATGATCAATCGGTCAAACCATCAATGAACTGACCGGTACATTACTATATTAAAATGGGTTTGGTTTGAATGTTGGCCCAACCTAAAACATTAAATGCTCGACTAGTTCATCAAAGAATCAGTCGAACCTTTAATGGGCTCAAATAATTTTTGAAAACATTGCAAATTGTTTGAAAATCATTTTTCAACCATTCTGCTCATTCCTAATAGAAATTGGGTAACGGAGTGGTCCAATCTAGACCGTATTAATCATTAGTCTCCTGAACCACTTTCACATACCTGCATCCATTAATCAGGTGTCTATAGTTGCCCCCACTTTGTTGGAGTTTAGCAATGTTCGTCAATTAAATGATTAAATGCATGACAAAGTAAAACAAACATAAACATAATCAATGATATGAAAAAGGATACTGCTCGGGCGGTTGATAGTCATCGCCAAAAGGTTAGGGCCTTGCCCTAAAAGTGTCTAAGATGCCGTGGTCAATCTAGACAAGAGACCTAGGATATCAATATCCTAGGAAACATCGGGGTCCGCCCGTTATGGTCTAGAACACTCTTTAGGTCAGTCTAGACAAAAAAGCCTTAGGACCCTTGCATCTTGAAAGGCATTTGGAGGTGGCTCGCTGTCGGTTGGAGTTACTGAAGATGGCTCGCTATTGTCTAGATTTGTAAAGGGCGACTCACTATCACCTACGACTACTGAAGATGGCTCACAACCATCTTGATTTCTAGAGGGTGACCCGCTATCATCTGTGATCGCTGAAGATCGCTTGCTGCCATCTTGATTTCTAGTTTGAAGGTGACTTGTTATCACATGAAATTTTTTGGAAATGGCTCATTGCCGTCCAGGATTATGAGTTGAAGGTTAGTTGTTGTTGTATATAGTTTGTGAAAGTGGCTCGCTGTCATCTAGATTTTTTGAAGTTGACTTGCTATCGCCTAAAATTGCTAAAGGTGGCCTGCTGCCATTTGTAATTCCAAAGTTGAAGGTCACTTGTTGTCCAAAATTTCTTTAAAATGTTGATGGTGACTTGTTGTCCCCTGAGGTTTTTTTAAAATTTCTAAAGGTGGCTCGCTGTCGCCTAAGTTTGTTGGAATTTTCTTAAGGTGACTCATTGCCGCCTGAAGTTTGGTTGAATTCGCAGACATTTCTAAAGTCTCAAAAATTCTAGTTGAGGGCCTGTTTGCCTCTAAAAAATTTTTCGGCTGTCAGCAGGGCTGTATGAATTTTTTCTGAAATCACTAAACGTGGTCAATTTCATCCTTGGACTTGATTATAGCTCGTTTTGTCTTAATTTGGACCTGTTTGTCACTAATTTTTGGATTTTTTGGCCAATTCATAGGATTTAAATTTTCGGTGGCCAAAGTAATAATTTGCCACCCCACTTCTTTTTGGAAACCTCCCATTTTCCATCTTCTTCTCCAAAATTTTGGTTTCTTCGTATTTGTTCTCTAAAGTCAATTTTCACCAATTTTCTCCTAATTGCTCACTTGGTTTGGATTTTTGGCTAAACCTTAATCATTTTTTCTTCACTTTTCTTTTTGCTCTACTGCCTTTTCTTGTTGACTCCTGCTGGCATGCAAGAACAGGCAGTGCAGCCTATCCTTGATTATCATATGGTTATTCCTCCAGGCATTACTTATGTAAGAGTTCTTGAACTTTTCGGGAGTTGTTCCCCCATTATATACGGCTAAACCTTATGAATCTTTCATTTATGTATGTCCTTGTGAGTGATGCGCATGAGTTGGCAGCTATGTTCCAGGCTTGCAAGTACCTTACTGCTGAGCTGTGTATGCAGTGGTATGGGTAGACGCAGTTGCTTGACCAGGAGATCACTTCATTAAAGATTGAGTTGCGTGTGTTTAGGGCGGCTACGGCAGCACCCGAGCAGTCCACTTCATCTAAGTCTTCATCATTTGAGTGTGTGTATTCTCCTCCAGGTAGGAATGTCTGGGCAGGGCCAGGCATCATTGATCTGCTTTCCCTTCATTTGGCATGTTTTAGCCATCCACTAACATTTCCATTTTTGCTTGTAGGGTGCTCATTTTGGCCCATAGTTCTAAATATTTTTCTTCTTATGCTTGCTTACAGCTTCATGAACGGTTCCGCTTTTGACATTTTCAGGATGCATGTGATGCATGCTTGTTATGTTAGGATGCTTTTATATTAATGCAACGATTGCCATTATGTAAAAACACTTTTTCAAAATTGCTCTTTTGCTTGTTCACGTATACGCATGTATGCATGTTTTTGAAATGCATGAGAAACAATATGTTCCAGTACTTGATGGTGCGGCCAAACCATTGAGGTCTCGCAATGATTCGACCGAGCCATTGATGATGATTAGACTGAATCATTGCCTATTTGCATGCTGCATTTTTGCCACCTCGTGCTTGAGTTAATGCATGTGATGCCACTAATCCATTTTTGTTGGCTTCTGTAATAGAGGAGCCTGCTATAACGCCATCCTCTATTCCACTTGGGTTTTTCCTCGCTATCATATTTCATGCAATGCTTTGGTTATATGTGTATTTGTAAGAGGGATTCCTAAGCTCATTTCAATTCATAGTCATTTCTTTATTTGTCCTTCTGCTTCTTTTGTTCTTCTTTGCTTTTTCTTGCTTCTGCTTTTACTTTCCTTGTTGTAATTTCTTGCTAGAGGGAAGATGTCCGCTTCTTGTTCTTCTACCCCTTTTTGCTTATAGGTTTTATTCGAGAGTTCTTGGGTGATAGTCTTGAAAGATGGGGCTACTTGGACATTTTTGGTCTTTCTCTACTCATTGATTTGAAGGATGTGAGGATTGATGAAGGTTTGCTCTGTTGTGCTTCTAAGTTTTGGGATTGCAACTATCAAGTAGAAATTTGTCCTCTACCTAAGGAGTTTGCTGCCATACTTGGTAAGAAATACCCTTCTCCTTCAACTTCCATTGCTCTATCTAGCTTGAACTTGGACTTTCCAAATTTGTTTTAGCTCCACAGCTTTTGTAATTTTATGCCTAAGGTGGGAAAATAATGTTGTAAGATTTGATTGGGACATGCAAGTACTAGACAATAGGCCATCCTTCCTAGAGGAGAATCTTTGCTTTCTGCCTGTATGCTGCTTTCTTTTTGGTTGACCTTAGTGATGTAGGGGACATTTAGATCGCTTATATAATTGATAAGGTAGAGGCAGGGGATGACCCTTTCACTATCATTTTGGCTGAGACCCTAACTTGTTTGGACTGTGCTACCCAAGGTGGTTATTTCAGAGGCACTCCTATGCTCTTATAGGTGAGGAAATAGTGTGTTGGCATGTTGAGTGTTTTGGCTGCGGTTTTTTTTTTAATTTATTTGTTGTGTTTTTGGTAGATTTGGTTGAGAGAAAGGCTTGGTTTGATTGAGTCCCCTGGCATTCTACATACCTACAGGCCTAAGCATTTTTTGACCCGTCCCCTTGCTAGGACTGCCCTTCGTATGTATGAAGGCTGCTGGTATGATTATCTAATCGAGCTTACTAAGAGTGACATGAATTGGTGTTGTGCTTGGTGGCAACTTACTACTGTGACTGTTGAGTATGGCCAGGTTCAATGGATTGTGCTTGTACTATTTAACTTTGAGCCTTCTAGGTTGTAGCCTCCATTTCTGGATAGGTTGTGCCGTGGGTGAAGCAATAGGCATATGGATGCCCCCATGAGGTTTGGTAGGAGTGTCAAAACTGATAGCTATTATAGGGCATGGGTGGAAGAGCAGAAGTTGTTCCTTCTCCTGCCTACACTAGGAGAGTGGATTCCCTGTTTGAAGTAAGCATAATGAATATGGCAAATGATCGGCGTTAGAAAGTCTCAGATCCTCCCTTTGTTTATGCTTTAAGATGTAATTTACTTTAAGGCAAATGTGTAATTTCATCATACCATGAATAAAATGTAGTTTAATAAAAATGATGTTTCATTTCTTGCAAAACTACTCAGTTGCAAAAGCACGAGGCATTGATTGTATCAGCAATGCCCCATGTTACCAACTATCCTTTGTAGGTTTTATAGCTGGATATTTTCTCTCATTCCCTAATTTTTGCCTGAATATCCAAGTTCAACAGGATATAAATGCCCTCATAGATAGTACTTCTTCAGTCTGTCCATGTTGATCGGTTGAGTGAATTCATTGTCGTCCAGGTTGGAGATCTTTACTGCTCTTTTGGGTAGGATCTTCATTATAATCTATGGGCTTTACTAGGCTGGCTTAAACTTGCCTCATGGGTCGAAGGGAATCAGCCTAGCTTGCTTTAACACCCAGTCGCATTCCTTAATACTCCGAGGTCTAACTCCTTTGCTGAATGCCCGTGCGAGTCTCTTCTGATACAATTATGTGTGATAGAGAGCTTTCTTCCTCTTCTCTTCCAAGGATAACAACTCTCTATATCTCTTCTCTGCCTAATCAATCTCTAGTAATTGAGCTTTAAGAGCCACTCATAATGACTAACACTACATTTCAACTGATTGTACTACTTCTCCTCCATGTACTAGTGAAAACGGTGTCTGTCCTGTTGCGCTTTTGATAGTGGTGTTGCTCCCTATTATTGCATATGGTAACAGTTTTGACCAGTCCTGGTAGGTTTTGACCATCTTAGCCAGTATCTTCTTGATGGTCTTGTTAGTAGCTTCAACAACCCCGTTGGCTTGTGGTCTATAAGGTGATGACACGTGATGTTCGATGTTATTCTCCTCTAGAACTCTACCATTTCTCATTGGAACTGTACTCCGTTATCAAACACAATATGGTGGGGAAGACCAAACCTACACTTGATCCTTTTTGCAATGAATTCTGTCATGTTATCAGTCATGATTGTGGGGAGTGAGATAGCTTCCACATATCTTGTGAAATATTCCAATACTCCAATGATGTATTTGTTGCCATTGGATGATGTCACTTTAATGGGTCCCATGTGGTGAGTTACGGGCAAAAGGATCCAATGTAATTGAATCAAGGACACAACAGAAAATTAAAATTTTTATCCTTTAACCTAGCAAGGATCACATGCGTTTCAAACAAATCGAAGGAAAGGATAAATGAAATTACCTTTGTTAATTGATTCCAATAACTTGTTCAGATTTTTAAGGTGCTGCCTTTATGAAAGACGACCACCCTCTACAAGTATCCACACATGAACAAACAAGAAATGGTATAGTTGAATGCTAGCTCAACTTTGTTTTCTCGAAACAATTTTTCTATTCTTACTCTCTTTCTTTTTAAAAAAGTGGAGGCTACACCATAAATGGTGTCTAAGATAGTTTATATAGATGTTAGGTTTTGGTAAAAAAAAATTTAATTATTATTTATTTAAAAGTCATTTTAAATAATAATAATAATATAAATTCTAGTCCTTATCAAATAAGGAATTTATGTTTTAACTAAATCCTATACATATTTTAATTATTTAGATTTCCTTAGTCCATTTTATTGGCTTCCTAACTTTGACAAAAACCAATAAGGAAATCTATATAAATAACTAATTAGTCATCTATTACAATTTAAATTTTCTCAAATTAAAATTTGAATTTAAATAATAACTAATTAATTGTTATTTGTAATTTAAAATTATCTTATCATTTTAAATTATTATAGAGATTAATTCTTTTGTTGGTAAATTATTGTCCATAAGGCAAATCGAACCTAGACAATAATGAACCATAACCATTCTAGTTCGTTCTCAATGTGCGACCCTATAGGTTCAATTAATTTTGGCAGTAGGCCTAAATCACATTTTGAGCCCACAAGTCATAAGTGGCATATAGCAAGACATTATGACTATCCAAGTTAAATGAAAAGCTCATAATCCAAGACAACCTTAATATAGCCCATGACACAATCCTTTTGTCTCACGATATCTTGATTGAATGAAAGGCATAGATCAAGTCAACCTTATATCGTTCAATCTTTAATTTCTCAAAACCCAATTAGACTGGCTACACAAATGATATTGATCTCTATCAATTCATTTGAGCAAGGCCATGCATTCTCAGTCTCAATTATCGAGGGGCTAGAGATGTCCCTCTCATATTCCATCTTAATTACTTATATCTCACTACATAATTATTATTATGCTCAATCATAATCTTTATAATCATCCGGTTAAGAACAATGTTTGATTATGTCAAAACATAATAATCCTCATGTTGAGAACCATAGTAATTTCAGGTCTAAGGATATAATGACACAACTATTAAAGATTAACTTATGACTTTGATCCTTGTAGTAATCTCAAAACAAGTTGGTCCAATATTTGTTCTCAACAAATACATATGAATTCGATTTGTATCTTATACTCATATTCATCTCATGAACATCAATCAAACTTCATACTAATCTTAATTCATTGTTATTCCCATAACAATAATCGATTATGGACATTTAGAATAATTAATAATATTATTCAAGGACATTATTATATAATAAATATGCAAATTATGATAATAATAAACTCAATCTTTATTAATACTCAAAATAATATGTCCATACAATAGGCCTAGGGCACTATTACTAATAATATGATGTCAATTCCCCATGCTGAGAAAGGCCATAGGGATACTAGGCTATATAATTCAGATGGCGGGACGTGTATCTGATCCTCATGCATTTGGCAGTCATGACATTTTTTGACTATTTTGATGTAGTCTCTTTCCATGGTATCCCAGTAATACCCTTGTCTCTATATTTTTATCGCAAGGACGGGTTCGCTTATGTAGGGCCCATAAGTTCCGACATGAACATCATTAATTATCTCTTCAGCTTCTTCTTGTGTGACACACCTGAGAAGTGTCCCAGAGGGTGTTCTCCTATAAACTATTCCCACACAAACTGTGTAGTTTCATGACTGAAGTCTTAGGGCAAAGGGTTCCTTGCTTGTTGATTCTTTTAGGTTTTCTTGATCTTCAATGTATCTCAAGATGTCATAGAACCTTGGCTTCTCGTATGGTCCCATCAGGAAAATTGCTCCTCCTTTTTCATAGCAAGGGTGTCAAGATTTTAGCATTACCAAGGGCTTTTCCTTTATAAAATCTAGATTTTCCTAAATCGAAGCCAAGGTGGTAAGGCGTCTGCCATTTGATTTTCTCCCCTAGGTAGTTGAAACAGTTTGCACTTTTGAAAATGGCTCTTAACTTGTTGCAAATACTCCGTATAGGGTTTCAGTTTCTCATCTCTGACTTCTTACTCGTCCGATGCTTAACTGGCAATCAATTTGGAATCTACGTAGATAGAGATCTCATGGGCTACTGCTGAGCTAGCCGACTCTCGCTCGAATATGCATGCCTCATATTTAGCCATGTTATTTATGACCAGGAACTCTAGCTTCTTTGCAATTGGAATCTGTTCTCCAGTGGGTGTTAAGAGCAACACTCTAATTCCCGTTTCTTTATGATTTACTACTCCATCGATATACAATACCCATCGTTGTACCTCTCAAGCATTCAGTCCTTCATCTAGAAATTCAAATTCAATCTGCTAAGATGATTCTTTAGGGTTTAGACCTAAGAATTAAACCATTGCTAAGAAATATGAATGTCAAACTTGGTTAACAATAATAACCACTTTGCCAGCTTGCCAATTAGTACAGGGCTTCATATAGATGCCATAACAGGTCAATTTTTGCTACCACCTTTACTCGGTAAGATTGAAAGTAGTGTCAAAGCTTTCTTGTTGCCCAAATCACTGCCAAGCATGTTTTCTTAACAAGATCATACTTAGCCTTAAAAGGTAGCAACTTCTTACTGAGATAATAAATTGCATGTTCCATCCTAGCTTCGTTTGCTTGCACCATCGTGGCCCTAATAGCCTTATCCTCTAGCGCTAAGTACACAAGTAATGGTCTTCCAACTCGAGGTGGTTGAAGAACTAGCAGTTTAGATAGGTATTGCTTTATTTTCTCGAACGCTTAATGACATCAAGGATTCCATTCGTTGGGTTCATTCTTTCTCAACAACTTGAAGATAGGATCATAAATCATTATAATTTAAAGATGAATTTGCTGACATATTGGATCTTTCCTAAAAATCCTATGATCTCCTTCACAGTCTTAGGCACCCGCATTTCTTATATGGCTTTAATCTTGTTGGGATCCACCTTAATTCCCTTTTGGCTGATCAAGTGCCATGCAGTTTCCCTTATGTAACTCCAAATATATACTTCTTCAGGTTCAACCTCAGGTTGTATCTTACAGCGCCTTCTAGGAACATTTCTAGGGCTCTAAAATGTTGTTCTCGAGTTGGCGACTTAACCATCATGTCATGTACATAGACTTCTGCTTATGCATCATATCATGGAATAGTGTAGTAGACATCCTCTATAATGCTTCCCCCATGTTCTTAAGACCGAAAGGCTTTACTTTGTAGTAGAAGACTCTGTATTCTGTGATGAAAGCTATCTTCATCTTGTCTATAAAGGCCATTATTGTCACGGCCTAGTTTCTAGATTAGGGGATAAACCTTAATCATATCATATCATTTGCACTATAATTGTGTGTAATGCATTGCATAATATTGATTGGTAGAGTATATTTTAGAGAGCATCTAAGTTATGGAAGTTTGGGGTAGTAAGGACCTAGTTGTAAGA
>CANYLF010234620.1:0-11676 GCA_948193215.1 Bocquillonia castaneifolia
CCTGAAAAATTATGCCAAGGGGGTGAGCTGGCAACTCAATAAGCATTTAATCAATTAACCAGGAATATTAAGCCAAAACTACCAACATATAAACAACACATATTTCATATAAGGAAACATACAATTAAAACCAATCACACCATTTGAACACCTTCCAAGATCAATCAATATAATTCTCATTCAAGGTAATTTACAACCAAATCATCCTCACAAGCCATCAACCAATCTCAAATCATAACAATCTCATCAAATCAAGCTCGGATGACTCAACCTAACATTTCCTCACATTTCATTTTTTTTTCTCATATCATTTCGCATTTCACATTTCACAATTTGGTGGCCACCGAAGAGACTATCTGCCCAGCTCAGTCTCGCCATCTCACACATACGGGTAGCTATCCGCCCAGCTCAGCTTTCCCGATCACACACATCCCACATTGCCCAAGAGTCATCCTTTTCCATTCATAATCACAATGACAATTCTCATCACAAATTCACAACATTTCTCATTGCAACCAAATCACACCTTTCTCAATTCAACCAATAACATTTCAAAACACAATCTTACCAATCAATCAACACTTATTTCATTTGACAAATGCACAACTCAACTAATTAACTTAATCAACAACTTAATCAATTCATAAATACAAAATTCATACAAAACATAACAATCAAGTAAATATAGCAATTTCCACTTAATATACTCAAAATTAATCAATTAAATACTTACAAACATGTAGAACAACCAATTAAAGCCTTCCTTCTTAAACTCCTTTCTTTTAGAACTTCCCTAAACAACATAATCCATACAACAATCAATTCAATATCAATTTCATGTCCAAACATACAATTACTACCCAATATACTCTCCCATATACATTAATTACATAATTATGCAATTCTAACCAAAAACCCCCAAATTCTACAAAAACCCTAAGATAATAAAATTTCATAATCAACAATTACTTACCTCAATCATCTTTTAAACCTCAATTACTCCATTTGCTAACTAAAATCTCCCATCTTTTCTTATTTTCTCCAACCCAAACCTTAAGAACTCCATTAATGGAGGTTTATGTAAGAAAAGGAAAGTAAGAAGAAGAGAGGAAGATGAAGTGTAGGATTTCTCCACTAACATATATTTATTATTATTATTATTATTATTATTATTATTATTATTATTATTATTATTATTATTATATATTTAATTAAGAGTTTGCCATCTTGCACACTTCCAAAATGACACTTGTCTTATTTATTTATTTATTTATAAGACACTTGTCCTCCACCCACATCCTCCTACACTTGCCACATGTCACATAAATATTTCTCCATCAAATAGCCCTCAAATAAAAATACTATCTCCCAATTAATCCTTCACTCTTATTTCTATTACAATGAGCTCCCTCAACTTGTCTTACAATCTAGTCCATCAACTAATCCAACTCCCACATACCTTATTACACACAATATATCCTACCCCATATTATGCGATGTATTAAACATTATTATGTATCCAAAGACATACTTAGTGAAGTGATTTACATATTTAAATGCATAATTAATCCATAATTAATTATGGCCGTTATAGAACAACATTCTTAAAGTTCTAGGAGAAGCTGCCTACGCTTAAACCAACATCTTTTCTAGAACTAATGTCGAAGGCACAAAAGTACGCCAACCTAGATGAAGTTTTGAGAATGGATAGAAAAGATCTGGAAAGGCGAAGAAGCAACAGGCCAGAGAAAAATGACAGAAGGGAGACCAGGAGAGAGGTCCTAAGGGAGCATTACCCCCGACCCAGGAATAAGGAAAGCTTCACCCCACTCAATACAACGAGGGCAAATATCCTGATGTGGATTAAAGAAAACAGAGAGCAATACTAGAGACCCAGGCAGCTCAACCCTACCTCAGCGTAAGAGATAGGAACAAGTATTACAGGTTCCATGGGGATGTAGGTTAGGAAACTGAGACATGTCATGACCTGAAGAGAGAAATTGAAAGGCTTATTCAGAATGGGAAGTTGAGAAGATTTGTAGCAGGAGGGAACAGGGGGCAAGATTCGAAGGAAGGAGAAGGTAGGGGAGGAGATGGGGGGAAGCATGCCAAGGCTGAGGGTGAGAAAGACCTAGTAGTAATTCATGTGATTGTTGGCAGAGAACCAAGCAACAGCTTGGTAAGAAAGAGACAGAGAAAGGAATACTGAGTATAGGCAAAGCTAGTAAGGGTTCGCAGGTCATTACTTTCAGCATGGAAGATGGTAAGCATGTGACAGGACCCCACAATGAAGCGTTGGTGGTCAATGCTATATTTAGCAAGTTTCTGGTCAAGTTGATCTTGGTGGACGAAGGCAGTGCCGTAAACATATTGATGCTCGAAGTCTTTAAGGTCATAAGGGGAGCAGTTACTGACCTCAAACAGGTAATAAAACTTCTATTGTAGGCACTGTTGCTCTTAACATGGAAGTGGGGGACACAATAGAAGGACCAACCAAGAAAATCACAGCACTGTTTAATGTGGTGGACATGAAGCTGGCATACAACGCCATCCTGGGAAGACCATTCCTTGATGATACAGGAGCAGTTACAAGTATCAGATACTTGACTATGAAAATGGCCAACCCTGAAGGAGTCTTAACAATCAGGAGCAACCAGGAGATGGGTAAACAATGCTACATGGTAGCAGAGGGAGGAGAGGTAGAAGCAATGTCAATAGAGGAAATCCCCAGTGAGAAGAAAGAGAAGAAGCTGGAACCTGTGGGAGAGACCTACCCTATAGTCCTAAAGAACAGCAACAAGATAGTGAAGGTGGGTCGAGGTATGAGAGCGGAAGTCACGGAAAGGATCAAAGAATTATTGGATGAGAACGTCTCTACCTTTGCTAGCACCCTAAGAGAGATAGTGGGGGTAGACCCATCAGTCATCACTCACAAGCTAAATGTGGATCCACGGGCAAAGCTAGTATGGCAGAAGAAAAGGCAGTTTGCTCCAGAAAGACAGAAGGTAATCAAGGAGGAGGTGGATAAGCTGGTAGAAGCAGGATTTATTGAGGAGGTGAGGCATTCGGAGTGGTGCGCTAATGTTGTGTTAGTTAAGAAAGCCAATGGAATGTACAGGATGTGTGTGGACTTCACCGACCTAAACAAATCTTGCCCAAAGGATAATTACCCTATACTATCCATTGATTAGTTGGTTGATTCCACTGCGGGGCATGAGATCCTAAGCATGGTAGACACTATGAATGGGTATTACCAGGTGTTGATGGAAACAGAGGATAGGTGCAAGACAGCTTTTGTGACAGATAAGAGGACATACTGCTACAGAGTAATGCCCTTTGGGTTGAAAAATGCAGGGGCTACATACCAAAGGCTAATGGATTATATGTTCAGAGAGTTATTAGGGGGATGCGTGGAAGCCTATGTAGATGACTTAATAGTGAACAGTAGGAAGGAGGAAGACAACCCAGACGACCTGACGAAAGTATTTGCAGTACTAAACAGGTTCAATATGAAGCTCAACCCTGATAAGTGCACTTTTGAAGTCAAAGCGGGTAGATTCTTGGGTTTCGTGGTCTCGCTGAAGGGGATCGAGGCAAACCTAGAAAAGGTAAGGGTGATAATGGAACTGCAACCCCCTAGAAACATCAATGAGGTGCAGAAGCTCAATTGAAGGGTTACAGCCCTTGGAAGGTTCATTTCTTGTGCCGTAACGAAATCTCTCCCATTCTATAAGATATTGAAGAAAGTAGAGAAATTTGAATGGACTCAGGAGTGCTAGGAGGCTTTCAAAAAGTTGAAGGAGTTCCTCACCTCCCCTCCATTACTAAGTAGACCGGTGCCAACTGAGAAACTTTACTTGTACCTTTCGTGCTCTAATGAAACTGTGTCCTGGTAAGGGAAGACTTTGGGGAACAAAAGCCAGTATACTACGTTAGTAAGGTACTAATGGGAGCGGAGCTGAGGTACCCAACAGTGGACAAGATGGCTCTTGCAGTAGTAAAGGCAGCCAAGCGACTCAAGGTATACTTCCAAGCCCACACCATAGTTGTGAGGACTGACTCACCCCTAAGAAGGGCACTAGAAAGGGCTGAGACCTCGGGAAGGTTGGTCAGCTGGTTCGTACAGCTTGGAGAACATGATGTAAGATATGAGTCCCGAAAGGCAATAAAAGCACAAGCCTTGGTCGATTTCATGACAGAGCTAAAAGGGGAGGAATGCATGGGGGAGAATGAAGAAGAGAACATAAGTTGGGAAATGTATGTGGACGGTGCCAGCTGCGAGACAGGAGGTGGAGTAGGTGTAGTGTTGATAGGACTAGAGAAGGTCCAGATCCTCTATGCAGTAAGACTAGACTTTAAAGCCATAAACAATGCGGCTGAGTATGAAGCCTTGCTTGCGGGACTAGCATTGCTGATTGAGGTAAGAACAAAGTCAGTAACTATACAAAGCGACTCTCAGCTTGTGGTTAACTAGGTGATAGGGAACTATGTCACCAAGGAGCTCGGACTGATCAAATACCTGGGCAAAGTTAAAAGGCAGCTAGAGAAGTTGAAGAAGAATGGGGGGAAATATGAATTGCACTAGGTCCTAAGGGAAGAAAACGAGGACGCAGACCTGCTGGCTAAGGCAGCCACGGAAGGTAAAGAGGCTTTCCTAGCCATCCCACTTAGGGAGGAGTTGTAAAAAGCAAGCACCAAGGAATCAGAAGTCATGGAAGTTGAAGAGGATGAGATAGCGGCTTGGATGAAGCCAATCATAAGTTATAAACTGCTAGGAGAATTACCGGAGGCCAGGAAGCAAGCTTAAAAATTATAGAGGAAAGCAGCACTCTATTACTACAAATACGGTGTTCTATACCTCAAGTCTTTAACTCATCCATGGTGTCGATGCCTGTTGGGAAGGGAAGGAAAGCTAATGCTAAAAGAGATACATGAAGGCATTTGCGGATCCTATGAGGCCTCGATTTCGTTAGTAAGGAAGGCTTTGTTATAGGGGTATTACTAGCCTACAATTGCAAAAGATGCAACCAGAATGGAAGAAGAATGTGACAAGTGCCAGCAGTTTGCCAAAATGAATCATAAGCCTGCTCACCCCATGTCTCCGATAGGAAGTCCTTGGCCTTTTGCCTTATGGGGTATGGACATTATGGGACCTTTTCCAATGGCATCGGGGCATAGGAAGTTTCTAATTGTTGCCATCGATCATTTCACCAAATGGGTTGAAGTAGAGGCAGTATCAACCATCACAAAGGCAAAAATTGAGAAGTTCTTCAAGAGGGAGGTAATCTGTAGGTTCGGGATACCCTACAAACTAGTGACTGACAATGGGAAGCAATTTGATTACAAAAGGTTCAGGGAATTCTGTGAAGGTTTGCAGATTGACTTAAGGTTCACTTCAGCGTAGCATCCCCAAACAAATGGGCTCGCACAGGTTACGAACAGGACTATCCTAGATGGCCTGAAAAAGAGGTTGAACGATGGAAGGGAGAATGGGTAGAGGAGCTCTATAATGTCTTGTGGGCATACAGGACTACCCCAAGGAAAGGCACCAAGGAATCACCATTCAGGCTCGCCTATGGAATGGATGCAATGATACCGGTGGAAGTAGGAACCCCAACATGGAGGAGACTCAATTTCAATGAAGCTAAAAATGAAGAGCATTAGGCTCGCCAATGACCTTTTACAGGAAAGAAGGGTGCAGGCAGCATACAGGGTAGAGGCATACCAGAGGCAGGCAGTATCATATCATGACAGAAAGGTTTGACTCAAGCAATTCAAAATGGATGATCTAGTGTTGAGAAGAGCAGATATTGGTAAAGGGGTGGCAGAAACCGGCAAGCTTGGCCCAAATTGGGAAGGACCATACAAGGTTATATCAGTCGTGGGTAGTAGAGCTTATAAGCTGGCCCATATGGATGGAACCATGCTACCAAGGACTTGGAATGCGGAGCTGCTAAGGAAGTACTATTAATAGAAGGCATGAACGTAAGGCAATATAGCCACCCCCAAGAATTATCCTAATGAAGGCCTAAGAAGCCACTTTTTGACATCTTACAAACATCGGATACACAGGCACCGCCTAGGCCATAAGATGAGGCAAGACCTCGCACCAAGCTTCGCCATATAACACAAGACGAGCCATGACTCACACTTTACATATCTTTTTTCCAAGATTAAGACAAGACAAGATCTCACGACCCACGGGCACCACCTAGGCCATAAGACGAGGCAAGATCTCACACCAGGCTTCGCCATATAACACAAGATGAGTCATGACTCACACTTTACATATCTTTTTTTCCAAAATTAAGATGAGACAAGATCTTGCAACCCACAGGCACTACCTTGGCCATAAGACGAGGTAAGGCCTTAAACCAGGCTTCACCGTATAACACAAGATGAGCCATGACTCGTAGATTACATATCTTTTTTCCAAGATTAGGGCGAGACAAGATCTCATGACCCACAGGCACCGCCTAGGCCATAAGACAAGGCAAGACCTCGCACCAGGCCTCACCGTATAGCACATGACGAGCCATGACTCGCACATTACATTATCTTTTTTCCAAGATTAAGACAAGACAAGATCTCGCACTAGGCCTCACAATATAAATACAAAATGAGCCATATAAAACTAAACGAGCCAGGGATCGTATATCATATTTTTAACAAAGCATAATGAAACAGATCTCGCAATAATCAAGTATGTAGCCTTCGACAAATAACTGATCATCTTGCTTACCAAGATCCATTTTGTAGCATAGCATAAAAAGCATCAAGGGAACGTAAAGTAAAAGGTAGTCTAAATAAAGCAAGTCACAATTAATGTTTACAGGCTCTGTTGATAGTAATGATATAGCGAACCTAAACGAGTCACCTAAATTTCATAAAACACAATAAATTACTCACTAAGTCTATCAAAAGATCCTCGACAAGTGAATCAGTAAATAGCATATTAAGTGAACACTTGGCTACTTGACAGACACTACATATGCAAAGCTTAAGTCACTCTAAGGGATATGTATAGCCGATAATATAACAAAATCTGATGGCAAAATTAATAAAATGAACCCGAAAGAGGGATCGCAGAATTGAAAGAATAACAAAAGATCCAAAAAAATTAATATTCTCATTAATAACAAAGAGCTATAAAAAGCCTCAAATACAAAGGGCGAAGCCTACTCCTATGCCGCGTCCTCGTTATTTACATTAAAAGCTCCAACAGACGCATCGCCTCCTGGGGTAGCAAAGTCTTTATTAGTATCAATATCCCTATTTTCGGGGATCAGCTTCGCCATCATCCGAGTCACTACTATCATCAACATCTAAGGAGGGAAGATAGCCTCCTTTGATGTCCTCATTCCAATCTTTCTTTTCAATAGCATTTGTGAAGCACTTCTTGGAAAGGGTCGAGGCTTCGCTTTCTTTCATATCCAGAAGTGACTTTTTGAAGGACGGATTCAATAACTTGATCTTTTTCAGGCATGTCTCCTTGTAAGCCTGACAGTAGTGACTCCCCCATTCCTTATAAAGCTCCTTGGCTTTCCCCAAGTCACCGTATTTGGAGGCAATGGTGTTATTGCAATCCTTCACTTGCCGCTTCAAGTTTTTATTCTCCTTTTCAAGTAATGCCAGCTTTTGACGCATCGCTTGTTCGCTGGAGAGGAGGTTATTATTGGCATCATCCAACTTTTTGCAAGCCATAATAGAGAGCTCAAAATCAGCCTTAACCTTCTCTAGCTCCGAGGCATTCACGCCATTCTCTCTGGCTGCGCGAGACCGGAAGTGCTCCAAGCCCAATAAGTGCTACGTAGCCTACAAGGACCAAATATGTTTTAGCAATAAGGATAAGAGTAGAAAGAAATAAAAAGCAACCAACATATTTAACACTTACCGAGACAAGATGAAATATGCCCTGGCCAATGGCTTCACGGGGATGGTTGTCAACGACACGTTTGATGTGTTTGGGCAAGGCTAAGGCCCTTTTCATCCTCTCCATGCACTAGTCATTCTCAATTGAAGTAGTACAGCGGTGCTTCTTCAACCAATCATAAGAGCTTGTTGGCTGGCCATGCTCATCTACTGTAGACCCGAGATCAAGACTTATGGGCTCTACAGGTATCATTGACCCATCATCAGAATTAGTGCGAGAGATAATGAACTAGCACTCATCGCCCCAGTATGTGGGGATTGTATTGGAGTGTCAGACAAAACTACGACATGTGGCGTCGCATCTTTTTCCACCACGACTTCAGCATCGGTATGAACGGACTCGTCATCAACTGCAAGGCCCTCAGCTGTTTTTCTTTTCTTCAAGCTCTGAGATGAGCCAGACTTGCTGCTCCTTTTCTTCGACCCAATTCCAGCTGCGGGAGGCAAATGCAAGTCACCAAAACCATTAGCGAGATCCATCTACATAACATTGCAAAAACACAGGTTAAAAATAATAAAAAAAATCAAGTATAAGGAAAATTACCATGCAGCAACAAAGCGGCCTTGGCATTATTAGACGATCCTTCCTACTCCTATCACACTAATATTAGCGAAGGGGGATCGACCCACGAGGCCAAATACCTTTAAACTACGGGGATGACATCTACAGGCTTATTGTGAAGTGAACTAACGAACTCGGAAATAGAGGCCTTTAAGGCATTATCTAAGGTGAACCTAAAATTTGTAGCTTTTGCTAGATAATTGCGATGCAAGCCAGCAAAGGCTGACTCGTGCTCTACAATAATGAAGGCTTTACTAATATCATATACTTTACCAGGAAGACCCTCAAATATCCTACAGTTTCCATGAGGCAACATAGAAAAGAAAAAATCTAAGCCTCGCCTAACGAAGCTATTAAATTGGGTAAAATTTTCTAAGTTCCCCTCTAACCCTTTTTCAAGGAAAAGATGTTTATAACCCAATAGGGTCCTGATGGCATTGGGATGAAACTACGAGATAGGAATCTTGAAAACATGGTTAACAGTTAGAAATAGCTCATCCAGTGGGAATCGCAGTCCCGCATCCAACTAGGCGGTAAAAATAAATATCCTATATGGACCCAGGTCCTGGGTCGCCCTATCATCACTTGATGGCCTAATAAATTTATAACCTAAGGGCAAGTTATAGCAAGCACTGATATTATTAAAACCAACTAAGTTTGACGTGATTATGGAGGGCTTCGCCCTA
Source organism: Bocquillonia castaneifolia (assembly GCA_948193215.1). Classification (NCBI taxonomy): domain Eukaryota; kingdom Viridiplantae; phylum Streptophyta; class Magnoliopsida; order Malpighiales; family Euphorbiaceae; genus Bocquillonia; species Bocquillonia castaneifolia. Next base: position 9,181 of record CANYLF010234620.1, read on the forward strand.
ATATCATCTATTGCTTTCTAAAAGTAGGCAAGCTCATCCGGGCTCGGGGCACCGACTAATGGATACTCAGCAGACAAGGCTATACTAACCTTACTAGCGAGTCATCGAGTGAAGCTCACAAGTCCACAGGTAAAGCCTAGTCCAAAACTTCAAAGCAAAGGTAAACAGTTAAAGTCTAGAGAGAAGGAAGAGCTAAAATCAAGAGAGAGAAAGTAGAAGGGGAAAATGAGAGCAAAAAGGCTCATATAGCAACTAGCCAAAATTTATGGACCCTCTTACCCTTAGGCGGGAAACAACATAGACCCTTGGATTTCAAAGATGCAAGGGCATGATTGTCTTTTCACAACGAGGTCATTAATGCCTCGATAAATGAGAAAAACAGGGCACAACTGGATAGGCATCCCAACCGCCCCCAATACACGTCATGAGAAATGGATCGTCACAAACATGACTAGCCATTCAAGTAACACAATTCGAGAAGATCAGGCTTTGCAAGACTAAGAGGTCACCTTGGTACGGCGGAACCAATAAAATGCATGTATTCACTTTCACAAGGCTTCACTTGACATCTAAAAGCTGTGACACATGAATTGATTACTGCGACACCTATATTATTTTCTCATGCCAAAGAATTCATCTCCACGGTGATCCCTTGCAACTTCGTACATAAAAAAAAAACACAGGGCGACTCTCATAGGATCCGCATATTAATAACCCTTCAAGGATCTCTCTTTATCGCGACCCTTAAAGGCTTCGCATAATGAAGTATCCTTGAAAATATTCTTATTGCAAGACCTATAGGCTTCGCATAAGGATAGACCTCAAAATATGCGCTTAGCGATACCAATCAGATCCGCATATGGTAAGAAATCTAACATACGTCCATACCGCGGTACCTATAGGCATCGTATATATATTATGTTGTATGATCTACCGGCGATACCTCGAGGCTTATTCCACAGGAAGAAGATACATGCCTCTCTGTGACACCCCCAGGTCTAGTAGCAGGGCACTCAACACGAATTAGAAACCATTTCAAGTCATAAATAACTTGTGACTTCTTTTTGGGGGGAGTAGTTATGGTCTACCATTGTATTGGGCCTAAGCAGGCCCATCATGCTCAGCCTAAGGGCAGAATGGGAAGACGAGGCAAGCCAGGGTTCCCCCTACCCTGACTATTATATAAGCTGAACAGGACCCTCCAAAGAAGGTAATTGATCTCTCACTAAACCCTTGATATACTCTACTTGACACTCTACTGACTTAAGCATTGGAGGGTTTACGGGGATCACACCCCACCTCTGAGACGTTCATTTGACTATGCAGAGGTAGGATCAGCTGGTGGACCACGGCCAGCATAGGAGGATCAGGGACTGGATCCATCACGCTCAGCCTAAGGGTAGAATGGGAAGACGAGGCAGGCCAGGGTTCCCCCTACCCTGACTATTATATAAGCTGAACAGGACCCTCCAGAGAAGTTAATTGATCTCTCACTCAACCCTTGATATACTCTACTTGACACTCTATTGACTTAGGCATTGAAGGGTTTACGGGGATCACACCCCAGCTCTGAGACCTTCATTTGACTGTGCAAAGATAGGATCAGCTGGTGGACCACGGCCAGCATAGGAGGATCAGGGACTGGATCCATCATTAATAGTTTTGGATAAGAAATATATAGTTAAATAAATATGAATTTTAATTAAAATATAATTCTAGTTATACTTGAAAAAGTACATAATTTATTACAATTACAATTATTTTAATTAGTAAAAATATAATTCTAATTACACTTGGAAAATGACATGTTTAAGAAATTAATAAGAAATCCTACGTGGCGATATTTCAGAACTTCATTAATCCTACGTGACACAAAGAGGCTTGAGAAAATTTTTTTTCACCATCAGAATTATAATATTATAGTAGATAAATAGATATAGATCTGTTAATTTTTTTTTGAATTTCTTGAGTTAAATATAGACAGAGTGAACCATGTTGTGACCCTTTCTTATTGTTTTCACAGTAAGTATAGAGAGAGAGAATTTATATATATATAGATAAGAGAATCCTAAAATAGCACATTCAAGAGTTCGTCACGTGGCACTTTTAGATCATTTTATTTTATTTTCTAAAAATAGTTATGTCACAGCCCAAAATCGAACACCATTTAATACGATCATTATATATATTAATACGTATTAAATGGTGTTCGATTTTGGTTGTTATGAGAGTTTGATATGGTTAAGAGTTGAAATATGATGAGGTATTCAGAAGTAGCATAGAAAGGAGAGTTATGTGGGGATTGAGTATCCATGATAGTTATGGTGTGAGTAGTAAGTAGTGAATTTCGAGGATGAAATTTTCTAAGTGGGGGAGAACTGTCACAGCCCCAAATTTAAATACATGCATTAGTGGTTAATTGACATCATTAGTATGTTGATTTTGTTAATTGAGGTTGATTCATTGGTGATTATGAGTAGTAAGGGTGTAATTGAA
>CANYLF010235432.1:0-12034 GCA_948193215.1 Bocquillonia castaneifolia
GTCAGTTCAGGGGTAGTCCGATGCTTTTACAGGTGAATGGATGGTGGCTTTATTATTATTATTTATTATTTTTTTGGTGGTTTTTTTATTTGGTGTTATTATTGGTATTATTATTATTATTATCATTTTTGTTTTTATTATTATTAATATGTGGCTATTAGTTTTGACAGATTTGGCTGAGGGAAAGGTTAGCCCTGTTGGAGGTTCCCAGGAGTTTGAACCTTTATATGCCTCGACAACTGATGTCCCGTTGCCTTTCTCGTGCTGCAATTAACCAGACTGAAACTGAATGGGATGATTTTCTGAATAATAGACAGGAGGATGATATCCGCTGGCATTGTCCATGGTGGTCCCTGAGAGCTTTTTGATAAATGTGTTCCATTGGCGGGACTGCACTTTTCCAGTTTCTATGCCCCTTCCAGGCTCTGTCGCTAGTATGGGCAAATTCAACGCATTGTTCCTGTTCTCCCTGACTTTGAGGTATCCCCTTTGTAACCTCAGTTTCTGGATCAAGTCTATCAGGGCTGGGGTGGTAGGCGCCGCCTTATCAATGTGGCTTTCCGTAGTAGTATTGTGACTGATGATATCTACAAAGCTTGGGTTGTGCTGCAGAATCAGGAACCACCTGCTTCCCGTTATCGGGAAACGATTACCCTGTGTAATGCAAGTGTGGAGACATTAGGTGTTAGATGGTCTCATATCCACCCTTTGCATGTATTATGAAGATGTTTTTCCTTTTAAGCATGTGTAAACATTTCACTATAATCATAAATAAGGCAATATTTACCAATAATTCTGTTTTATTATTGGAATGTAAACTTTCAGTTACAAAAGTGTACTTTGCTGATCACGTCTAATATGCCCCCTGTTATCAACCGTTCTTCACAGGTTTTACAGCTGGAAATTTTCTCTCAGATTATTCGTCATTTCATCATTTTTTTTACATGTAGTATTTCTTCAGCCTGTCCATGTTGATGGGTTGGGTGAATTCATTGCCTTCCAAATCTGAAATCTTGACTGCCCCCTTGGGGAGGACTTTCACAACCAGGTATGGGCCTTCCCAAGTTGGTTTGAACTTGCCTCGAGGATCAAAAGGAACGGGCCTAGCCTGCTTTAGGACCCAATCTCCCTCTTTAATGGCTCAGGGCTTGACACTCTTGTTGAATGATCTGGCCATCCGTCGTTGGTAGAGTTGTGTATGGTAGAGGGCTTTCTTCCTCTTTTCCTCCAGCGATAACAGCTGTTTGTATTTCTTCTCTGCCCACTTAGCCTCTAGCAACTGCAATTCTAGCACTACTTTAAGTGATCTGCATTACATTTCTATCGGGAGCACTACTTCTCCCCCATACACCAAAGAGAAAGGTGTTTGTCCTGTTGCACATCTGATGGTAGTATTATACCCGAAAATGGCATATGGTATTTGCTTAGATCAATCCTTGTATGTCTTGACCATCTTTGCTAGTATCTTCTTAACAGTCTTGTTAGCAGCTTCGACGGCCTCGTTGGCCTGTGGCCTGTAAGGAGATGATTTGTGGTGCTCTATACTATTCTCTCTCAGAAATCGGCTGTTTCCCTTTGGAACTGCACTCCGTTGTCCGACACTATGTGGTGAGGAAGTCCAAACCTGCATTTGATCCTTTTGTCTAAGAATTGCGCCATGCTGTAAGGAGTAACTATTGGTAGTGAAATAGCTTCCACATATCTGGTAAAGTACTCGACTGCCACGATGATATATTTATGACCATTGGAGGCAGTAGGCTTTATGGGTCCCATGATGTCAATTCCCCAAGCAGAGAAAGGCCACGGAGAAGCAAGATTGTGTAATTTCGAAGGTGGGATATGAATTTGATCCCCGTGTACTTGACAGCTGTGGCACTTGCGTACAATTCTGATGTAATCCTTATCCATGGTATCCCAGTAATATCCCTGCCTCTGTATATTCGATGACAACATGGGCCCACAAGTTCCCGCATGAACATCATTCATGATTTTATCAGCTTCTTCTCTTGTGACACACCTGAGAAGTGCTCCAGTGGGTGATCTTCGGTATAACACGCCTTCATGGAAAGTGTAGTTCTGGGACTGGATTCGTATGGCAAAGCGTTATTTGCTTGTTGATTCCTCCGGGTATTCCCATGTTTCCAGGTATCTCAAGGCATCATAGAACCAGGGCTTTTCTTGAGGCCCAATAAAACATGCTACTTCCTCCTTCAAGTAACATGGTTGTCTAGCTTTCATCATTACTAGAGGCTTCATTTGTACTTTGCTCGGATCCTCCCATACTGAGGCAAGTGAGGCTAGAGCATCAGCCATATGATTTTACCCCTTGGTAGGTGAAACATGTTGAACTTCTAGAGATGACTTTTGACTTGTTGCAGATGCTCAACGTATTACTTTAGTTTTTCATCCCTGACTTCCTATTCATCTGTTGCTTGGCTGACAACTAGTTTTGAGTCTCCATAGACTGAAATTTCTTTAACTCCCGTTGAGCTTACTGATTCTAATCCGAAGATGCATGCTTCATATTCGTCCATGTTATTGGTGGCTGGAAATTCCAACTTCTTAGCAAGTGGAATTTGTTCTCCAGTGGGTGTTATGAGTAGCACTCTATCCCTGCTCCTTTATGGTTTACTGCTCCATCGAAGTACAAAATCCATCCTTGATCTTCTATTGCATTAAGTCCTTCATCAGGGAACTCAAATTCGAACTGTTCATCTGACTCTTTTGGATTGAGAGCCAAGAATTCAGCAATTGCTCGCCCTTTTATTGTCTTCTTGGTCATGTACCGGATGTCAAACTTTGTCAATAACACCAACCATTTTGCCAGTTTTTTGATTAGGACAGGGGCTTCATACAGGTATCGCAGAGGATCAACCTTCACCACCACTTCCACTTGGTAGGACTAAAAGTAGTACCGGAGCTTGCGAGTACCCCAAATAACTGCCAAACAAGTCTTTTAGACCATATCATACTTGACTTCGTAAGGCAACAACTTCTTACCGAGGTAGTACACCGCATGCTCCATCTCTGCTTCATCTACTTAAGCTATCATTGCACCTATAGCTTCCTCTTTTAGTGCCATGTACAAGATCAAGGGTCTCCCAGCTTTAGGAGGTTGTAGTACCGGTGGGTTGGACAGATACTGTTTTATCTTCTCAAATGCCTCCTGACAGTTGGAGTTCCATTCTTTAGGTTGGTTCTTCCTTAATAACTTGATAATGGGATCACAGATCATGGTCAACCGTGATATGAACCTACTAACATACTGGATTTTCCCCAAGAATCCTCTGACTTCTTTTTCTATCTTTGGGGCTAGCATTTCTTGTATGGCCTTGATCTCATCTGGATCTACTTCTATCCCCTTCTGACTAATCACATGTCCCAAGAGCTTACTTTCTGTCACCTTGAACACACATTTTGTTGGGTTTAGCCTTAGATTGTACCTGGCAGCTCTTGTTAGAAATTTCTCCAGGGCCTCAAAATGTTGTTCCCGTGTAGGGGATTTAACCATCATGTTGTCCACATAAACCTACACTTCCTTATGCATCATATCGTGGAACAATGTTGTAGCCATTCTCTGGTATGTTGCCCCTGCATTCTTGAGTCCGAACGGCATCACTGTGTAGCAGTAAGTACTATATTCAGTCACAAAGGACGTCATTACCTTATCGATAATGGCCATCATGATCTGATTGTATCCCGAATAACCGTCCATAGAGGAATACATTGCACTGGCTGCTGCACTGTTGATAAGTACATCTATGTGAGGGAGAGGAAAGTTATCCTTCGATGATGCTTTTTTCAAATCTTTGAAATCCACACAGATTCTGACTCTGCCGTCTTTCTTGGGAACCGGAACAATGTTGGATAACCATTCTAGGTGTTCGACTACTTCTAAAAACTTGGCTTTCAACTGCTTGGCTATTTCTTCTTTAATCAATAGTGCCCATTCCGGTCTCATCCTCCTGAGCTTTTGCATGACTGGCTTCATGTTCGGATTAATAGGAATAGAATGTTCTGCTATGCTTCTGTCAACCCCGGGCATGTCTGCATAAGTCCAGGCGAACACTTCTTTCCACTTTTCAAGGATTTGTTCAAATCTCACACTCTCTTCAGGGGTCACATTAGATGCGATCAGTATTTCCTGTGGTTTTTCTTTTGTACCTAAATTGAATGCATTTGTTTGCACAGAATTAATGTTAAACGTGCTTATGTTATGATCAATGAAATGCACAGTGCCGTTAGGATGAACATCACACAAGTAAGCAAGGTCGGAATTCATATCATTAACCTTGGAAACAAACAATTCCTCCTCCTCAAAGAGGTCAGGAGTTATTACATCAACCGAATAAAAATATTCCATAAATGCATCATGAATAAAGGCATCAGCATCAGAGAAGTCAGGCTGGGTCTCTTCTTCCTTGACATCCACAATTTCTTTCTAGATCACTAGTGTCTCCATCTTAGCAGTCAGCCCCTCAGTAATGAGCTCCTCCAGGATTAGAAGGGAATCTTTGCTGCTTGCAGCTTCGCCTGGTGCTTTCTGAACTTCTAGCACGAAGAAGTCATACAAGCCACCCCTCTTGATGAAGCTCTGTTTCCCTTTCTCTATAGACTCTTCAGCATACCCTAAACCTTCATGAGTAGTCTGAGTCTTGAAATCTGGGAATGTAGCTATCCCTTTCTGGTTCTTTCCTAGACCACTACTCGGGTGGTAGTTCATTTTCTGCATCATAGAACTAACTTGTGGGCTCAATTGTCCTTCTCCGATCATCATGATTTGATACCCGATAGGGGAAATTTCACCCTTGGGTGCAGCTTGCAGCACGGCAACTGAATGCGTTGGCTCAGCATTGATAGTCAGGATGCCCCCTTCGTATAGGAATTTGATCTTCTGATGGAGCGTGGATGGAACTCCTCTTAGTAAATGGAACCAAGCTCTTCCTAACAGAACAGCAAAAGTCATAGGAATATCCAAGACAGTAATGCATACCTCGGATTCAATTGGCCCCACTTTGACTTTTGTAGTGAAGGTACCCTCTACATTCCTTTTCGAGTCATCATACGCTAGAATGACTAAATCAGATGGTTGCAAATCAGCGGCTGAAATCCCTAGCTTAGAAAGGAGCTTTGATGGACAAACATTTATGGCAGTTCCGTCATCCACCATAACACATGAAGCTCTTTTCCCATTTACTTTGGCTGCAATGTTTAGAGCCTTGTTTTGTTCCCGGCCTTCGAGAGGCAGATCCTCATTAGAAAAAGTAATCTCTCCCGACTTCCTCTCCAACATCAGCCCAACCATGTTTTCAGGAGAAACATCCTCGGGGACCTGGATCTTGGACAAAGCATCCACTAAGGCTTTCCGGTGTGCCTCAGAATACACTAGTACATCCCAAATACTCGCATTTGCCTTGGTCCTCTTCAGCTGTTCTGTGATCAAGTCTTCTTTAACCTCCACGATTTCTTTACCTGTTTCTGGGGCAGGACCACTCCTTCGGTTATTGGACTTGGGAATATGTAAATCCTTTCTCTGATATTCTCTGCCACTCCGGGTAACCTGTAACAGGGACTCATCGTTCTGAGTCAAGTGAAAGGTATCGGCCAATTCTACTTCATCCTCACTTGAAGAGTACCAAGCATCAAACATGTATACATTTCTGACTCGCTAGTCAGAACCGAACTGTAGCTTGTAAAGACCAGACAAATCTTCTAACTGAGGAAGTTCTTCCCTCAAGTGTTTCACATGGCTGGCAACCATATCTTCCAATGAAGAGTCAGACTCAAAAGAGGCTAAAACATCAGCTTCAGTAAAACCAGATTCGATGCACATAGTTTGGTTGGGTGGAGGTACTCTATTATAGTTTGGTAGGGGGTTGTGTTTAGTGTTAGGTGGTCTATTATCTGGGTCGGTGATCTTGCCTGCTTTAATTAGGTCTTGGATGATGAGTTTAAGTTTGATGCAATCATCGGTGGAATGTCTGAGGGTTTGGTGGAATTTGCAGAAGGCATCAGGGTTGAATCCGGGTGAGTTTTGGTTTGGTTGGAATCTGGCTGGTTCTGGTTTAATCAGGTTTTGTGTCTCAAGCCTCTCAAACACTTTAAATACGGGTTGGTTAAAGTTGGAGAATTTCCGGTTAGTAGTTACCAGGTTCACATCAGCAGTTCTGGTGTTGGAGTTTGAGAGTCGGCTGTAGGTGGCTTTCCCTTTCTGGTTCCTCTTCTTCTCAGCTTCTATTTCTTCACATTGTAACCCATCATCATACAGGCTACCAAAAGTTTTGGGATTCATAATTTGCAAAGTCTCTACCATGTTGGGGAGCACATACCGGACCACTATCCGGACTTGGTCTTTCTCAGAAGGCTTGTCTTTGAGGAGTGCAGCCTTGTTTCTCCACCTGGTGAGAAAATCTGCAAATGGTTCACCATATCTCTGTTTAGTCATTTCCAGGTCCCTCAAGGAAACCTTCAGTCTGGTGTTGTACGAGTATTGCCCTAAGAACACCTTGTAAAGCTCCTTCCAGTTAGACTGGACAGTGGGTGGCAGTCTGTGATACCAGTCCTGGGCTACCCCGGTCAAAGATAGTAGGAAGACCCCCACCTTCTGTTCATTATCAAGTGGAGTGGTAGCCATGATGGACCCATATTGCTTAAGGTGAAGCTTAGGATCCCCAACTCCATTAAATTTCTGCATGTCAGGCATAATGAATTTAGGAGGCAGTTTCTTCATACCCTCGATTCCCATATTGTCCAAATCAAACTCTGTGTCAGACTTCTTTTCCCGGACCAGTTCTTGCAATTCCTCCATCTTCCTAGTGAGGGTGGAAATAACATCATTACTATCAGTTCTATCCTCCCCTTTTGGAGGTGGAGTCCCATGTGTTCTTGCGTTGACAGCATTCTGAACTTCCTCCCTAATCATGTCCTTCATGGCATTCAACATTACTTGCATATCAACTAGTTGTCCTGTTCTAGCCATTCTGTCAGTACTGTCTGTGTTAAAGTTGGTACTTTCTCTGATGAACCGGCTTCCTAGGACTCAATATTGACTGCAAAACTAGAAGAATTAGAAATATGCATGAGATGCCTGTGCATGTATGCATGTATGCATGACAAGAAAATAAGAAACTCGTTAGCTGTACACGTAAAAGTTACTGCCAAATGGCAGACCTTCCAACCTTATTACTCCCACACACGTATTCCATTGGTCAAAAGTCCATTTTCTAAGTAGGTTGGGGTACCTTATTTCATCAACAGGGGATGATAGTACCGTCGTGTAAGAACATTCTCTCAAGCTATCCTAGAAAACAATAGTGTTTATGATAATCAAGTCTGCATCCTTGTTACTAAATTCTGTCTTTAAACGGACAGAATTTCGGTATAGGCTTTAGGCTTAATGATCATGAATACTCATGGCAACATTACAGCAAGTAGGTTTGAACGGGTGCAACCTAATGGAAACATCTATTTGCCATTACATGCTGGGCTTTGACTCTTTGGTTTGGCTAAGAAGGCTCCCACAGAGTCGGACTACCATTAACCATTACTAGGATGGTAGGAGATCTAGTATGGGCTTCCCATTAACCATGACTCATTCACCATTGCTAAGATGGTAAGCCAGGTAGGATTCCCGATCACTGTGAGTGGTCCACTGACAATACAATCCAAGAAACTGGTGTGGAATCATTGAATTGGATTATAAATGGTACTAGTGTTTAATAGGGACTCCTAAAAATCCAAAACTATGTGCAATGTAAAGGAGAATAATGACCAGATTAATTAAAAAGATCTGAAATTGCTCGGAATCTTCATTCATTTTTATTTGTAAAAACTTCCCCAGTGGAGTCGCCACTGTGGACAGAGCGCCCGGGACGCGGCTTAAATTTAGCCGCTACCCGTCGGTTGGTGTCCAATAGTAATGGTGACATACCCACTAAATGGATTTTTAAGTTTTATGAAAAATGTGGAGTCGCCACCCGAATTGCTTCGGGATCACCTAGTGATTAACAAACAGGTAGATTCCTTTTCGGGAAAATCCAATTCGTCATCACACTAGATGATTTCTAGGTTCGGAATAAGTCATCCATACTTGGGGCAATTTCCCATTTAATTAAGTAATAGGGTCATTATCTTCTGATAAAGACAAACAATATAAAGCCGTAAATCAACCAGAAAGTAGGATGTGATGAATGGGCGTGCCTAATACTGTTTCTAATCAATTTTAGTTCTGCATTAAGTCTACTATGATTAACCCTGATTGATTGAGTGCAATTGGCTGTATTATGGCAAGTTTCTACTGATTTTAGTAGTAATTAGCCGAGTGGATTATTTCCTTATTTATTTACATGCGAAACATCCACAGTTACTTTGTAACTTATTTTTATATATTTTTTAGATTGATATTTGCACATTAATTCATTTATTATTTACCTGGGATATTTGGAATGGCAAGAATACACATACACCCTTAAAGAGATGAAAGGTGAAATGAATTTCTACCATTTTTTTATTTTCTTATTTACCGAATTTCGTTAATTAAATGTCCAATTAATTATTTTACAAACAATTCTAGGTGATTTACTTAAAAACGTAAAGAAATCTTATTGATCGGCCGATCTACCTAGGAGAGAATAGACCGATCGACCTTGAAGCTTCGAGAGGCTTACGGCTTAGAAAACTTCATTTTTGGCCCTGCATCGTGAAGATCCGGTCGTATCTTTGATCTTTCGGCTGGATGTTCATTTTATTCTTCAAAAATTTAAGCAAGCAGGTGGGACATCCGGTGGAGTGGGTGAACGTCCGGCCGGACGTTTGAACATCCGGCCGGATATTTGAAGGTCCGGCAGGACCTGCACTTCGTCTTCCTCGATTCGTCTTCTTCAAAATATTACATGTTCTGATGTATTTACAATGTACAAGCTATTTGAAGTATATACAGGTCCTTAAGGAACGGTTCTAGATGTTCAAAATAAATTAAAACAACCACCAAAAATCTAAGAAATATTACATAGTCAAATATTGATATTATGATGACTAAACTCCAAACTTAGATATTTTACATCCAGATCGTTCCTGCTTTCAAATAAAACTCATATATGCAATTAGAACAACAAAATAAATTAGTTTAAGAATAATATGAAAATTCCCGTATATAACGTAAATGGGAATATATGAAGAGATGAACTTATTTTGGATAAGTGGATGGTTGGTTGCCCTCAGAAATGAGATTAGTTACCGATTCTAGTAAGAAAAATGAGCTATTGAATTGTTCCAAACTAAAGAAAATATTCCGCCTCCTCTATTTTTTTTTTTGTGTTTTTTGTCGGCCCAAAACCTTGCCAAAATTCCTCTCATCAGCCTCTATCTTATTCTATTTATAGCCATGATGGATTATGGTTTGTTGCAGAAGGAATTTGCCTTTCCTCAGTGGGGTAAGGTGTAACAGATCACCTCCATTACCCCCTATCGAAACGTGCAGACAGCCTTATTTTTTTTTAAAGAAATCTTGAACATCCGGCTAGACTTATGAATATTCGGCCAGATGTTCATTTTGGGCCTGGTGGTTTTTGGGTTCAAAAGGATTTTCTGGTTTATGTGGGCCGTATTAAAGGTTTGGACGAATATTTAAACACTTGTTCGGACCGTAAATTAGGCCAAAAACATATTTTGAAAATATTTAGCGCATTTGAAATAATTTTTATTTTCTTCAGCTCATTTCTACGAGAAAATGGGTTACAGAGTGGTCCAAACTAGACCGTATTCATCACTGGGCTCCCGCATCGCTTCCACGTACCTACATCCAAAAATTCAATGTCTACACCAACCGGTCCGGTCTGAAGCTGTTTCTTTGGCTTCTTTACGTGTAAGGGGGAATTGGTTCAAACTGGACCAGGCTGGTCCTGTTTACGGTCCGGTTTGACATTTGATTCTCTCTTACAAATTTTCCAACCAAATCGGACCAAGGTGGATCCGGTCAACGACCTGGTTTGAACTTTGACCATCCGGTTTAAGGCCTAAACAACTCCAAATTCATCCCGGTTTGATTCCATGTGCTCTTAAACCTGAAAATTTATAAATTATGGAAAAATAATTAATAAAAAACACTCAAATTAAGAAGAAATTAAATAAAAAACCCTTAAATTATATTGGTTCTAAACCGATTGTCAAATTCCCCCACACTTGAGCTTTTGCTTGTCCTCAAGCAAATTAAATCAACTCTTATGAACATGGAGTCAAGCTCAAAATCAATTACTACCCAAGCTCTCATCAAAATAACAATTACCCCATCAAAATAATCACAATTAACTTAAACCAAAGGTAATGTTAACATTCAAGCTTTTCTAATCCAAAACCAAGTTAAATGAATTAAATTGCAAATTCCAACAACCAACTTAATCCCAACACTCTTACAAAAACTTACAAACCACTCAAGTGTTTAGGTTAAGTGTTTACTCTCTAGTCATTGCAAAGGAGAATTCAACTATAAGCTTGCTTCTTAATCAAAAGTTCTCCTCTCAAATTTATTGGAAAATGCAAATCAAATGGTCTTCACAAAGGTTGTAATGGGGATTAGGTAGGGGTAGGCTTTAGAAAAGAAAATGAAATTAAGGCTTCAAAAAAGTGCACTTAACCACAAACAACCACAAACTTGTAAAATAAACAAGTGTAAATACACAACTACGTGTTCACAATTAAAATACTTTCTTACGAAAACCAAAATATATTTACAAATGGCTTGTATGATAATTCACTCTTTTTTTCGATGATGCTTTTCTTCATCATTTTTCCCTTTTTTTTAAATGATTTTTTTTCATTTCTTTTCATCATTTTCACTTCTGTTTTTTTTAGTTAAGATAACACTATATGCATAAGGAATACACAACCCACTTATTCATGTCACAATTCATACTCAATAAAGTGCAAGTGCATTCTCATGGGGTCTTTTAAAAGGGAAATTGTAAAAAAACTAACATTGGCTAACACAAACAAGAACAAAGGCAAAGGCTCAACGTGGCAAACTAATGGAAAATGGAGGTAATTAATTTGGCCAGAAGTTATACCTAAAATGCCTTAATCACTTCTGCAATTCCAATAAAATATATGGATTCCCAATGCATACCAAAGCAAGTTCTAATGAATTCTCACTATACAAGATACTCTCAACATAGAAATTATTAAAAACAAAAGAGTATAATGAGAATCATTTGGCATAAAAGCTCACTTGGTAATGGAAAATGTTGATAATTAAATAAGAAATTGGAATACCACAACATTTCATCCATACTTGAAATTTGAAAAAACAAAAGCCACAACCTTGACACTCACTTTAATTAAGTTAATTGCCAAAATTTTGAACAAGGTCATCATCAAATCAATTAAGCGAAGATTGTAAAAGATTTTTAACAATTAACTCAATGAAAATTTAAAGTAACCAACAATTCTCTCCCCCACACTTGAATGAAACATTGTCCTCAATGTTACAATAACAAAAGTTAAAAGCAAAGGGGGGGGGGTATAGAAACTTCCTTGAAAAATAGCCATAGCAAACACCGAACCAAGAGTCGGTCCTAAAAACCTAAAGACAAACCTAAAAGAAAACACACAAAACAAAATGAAATTAAGAAAAACCTAAAACGAATGATAAAAATTAGAAATACTCCAAATAAAAATAAGTTCAAAAATAAAAATCAAACGAAAAATACTAAATTAAAAATGTGGGTTGTCCTCCCCATGAGGGCTTTATTTAACATCTAGAGCTAGACATTGTAATGCAATCATGGAGGAATAAAGTTGAAGCATGAAGATCCCCGGCAACGGCGCCAAAAACTTGACGACTATCCACAAGTGTATGTATTATTGCAGTAGTAATACTCGGAATACGAGGTCGATCCTTAGGGACAAGCATTTAAATTGATTATTCGATTATAGGCACGAGTTGCATAAAAGTAAAACGAATACCCTTGATTGTTTGTTTTGAAATCTTGAACCCAATTTTAATTAAAATGCAAATTAATCTAAGCAATGCAACTAAGCG